>JARHVA010003138.1:852500-887500 GCA_037957365.1 Torreya grandis | reverse complement strand
TAGAGATTTTATAGGGATCTATTGGTTATGGGTTAAATGTAAAACATGCTAGGTTGGCATAATGAAGAAGAGGAATCAGATAAAAAGAATAATCTAGGCTCAAAATGTGATTAGATAAGAGTGATAGAAAGGGGACACCCTAGGGTTCAGTGCTATATTCCAAGTTGGGTGCTATTTTCTGGAGGATATGAGACCTAAGGGATGGAATAAGCATGGAAAATGGGTCCCAGCTAGGTTGGAATGAGGTCTTGAAAGCCTACAGATGATTGGGAATCAATAAAAAAGTGCTTAGAAGGGTCATGAAATAAAGCAAGAGGGACCTATGGGATGGATGTCATAAGTCATACTCAAGTTACCAATTTTTGCATTTTATATGACTATATTTTCTACCCCTTTATTCTAGTGATGCAGTAAAGCAAAATACTAGGATAAAATAAAAATATAAAATGTACCTAAACTTACCTACAAGGGTGAAGCTCATGAAGCTTTGTGATGTTGGGTGTGCATAGAGAGAGCATGTTTTGAAGTGTGAATCTACAAGATAAAATAAAGAGTAGATCATTTATTACTAGATAATCTATATCTAAAATAATAATGTATAAAGCTTTGGTAAGAGAGAGAGGTAGAAAAAGGAATGAATACACCTCACTAGGTACGTGAACCAATATAAAACTTGTTGTGATGTTGAGTGATGATAGATGATGCTATGTAATGATAGAAGATGTTGTACTAAGAGTAATATCATGAATGAAGTTCAGTGCTCAATTCCTTAAGAGTGGATAAATAATGCAAATGCTAGACTTTTGGCTCCATCATCACTCACTAAGTGAATCTATGTGATCATGTGTGTGTTGATCGATGTTTGGATTGTGTGTCCAATCCCTTTGAATAGGTGGCTCAAGAATACAAAGGCTAGCTAGTCCTTTCACTCCATCATTACCTCATAAAGTGAAATTATAAAATGTATGTCAAATGAGATGGATTATAAATCCCATGAATGTTCTATATTATGCTAATGTTGGCATGGATAGTCAAATATATGTTGGAAACTAGGCCACTCTTCACCACTCCAAAAGGAGATTAGGCTTGTATGAAAGCCACTCTAAAAATAGTCCACAAGGCTTATATGAAATCCACTTTAAAATGTGGAAGTTAGGATTTTATGAAAGCTACTCCAAAAAGATTCCAACCACTTGTAGATAGAATAAGGCATGTAACTACTGAGAATGCCTAGGTAATGCTAACCTTGAAAAGAAAATAAAATAAATGTGCCACGCACATTTCCCCTAATCACTGGTATCTAGAACATGGATTTTGATCTACAAGTTATACCAACTACTGAACCTAAAATTGAAAGTGAGATCCATCATGTCGTGCATGATGCCCCCTATATCTAGATTCTCTGAGCAAAAGTGTATTGAAAACTACTAATTCTGACTAGTCTTAATGTGCAAAATTGTAGTTGAACCTAATTTTCTACCTACTTCTAGAAAATTTGGTTTTTTATTGTTTAGATAGGAACACCAAAAATAGGACACCCTAGTGTTTAGTACTATTGTCCATGTTCAACATTTTTGTCCTTTGTTGAAACTAAAAATTGTTTAGGAATCATCACTACTTTTTTGGTCTGTTCTATCTAATTTGACCTCTGATTATTTTTCTGAGTGTTCTAAAATTGATTTTTTGACCAGTAAGAACTCTGATCTCTATGACAAAACCCTTATTTATTGCCCCCTCTTATGAGGGTAGGAATGAAGACCCTACAATGACTACCCTCAGAAGAAAGAGCCATACAATTGTGTTATGGTATGAAATACATGATATAGAAATGATAATCAACAAGATATCTCAAGATATAACATAGTTTGTAAAGGAGATTTTTATATTGATAGAGGTATGCTTAGATAGATATAACAATGTAATAATATGTGAAATGTAATGAATCGAAATTTAGAACTAAAAGTCTAGTTAGTTGTTAGTTAAGGAAGGATGGAGCATGATGTCCATCATGGCATCTAAGATAGCAAGATAATACATGATGTGGATCATGGCATTACAAATAATGAAAATCAAATAAGCAACAAGCATACAAGGCTAGAAGCAATAAGTGTATAAGAGTGGTGAAAGGGCCAAGAAAATAAGGGACATGGGAACATGTCACTCAAACTAGAAATCAAACATACAAGGCATGTTCAAATGATGCATACACATACATTTGAAAATAATCATGGTTGGTGTGAAAGCCACAATCACATAGAATATTACAAGAAAAGGACATTGGTAAATGTCCTAAGGCGCACACATGAATAGAAGCAAAGGATATTGGCAAATGTCTTAAGGCACATACAAGAGACAAAAAAAGAACTGAGGAATGAAATCAATCTAGATATGTAAAGTAAGAAATAAAAGCATTAAAAATTGGAACTATAATCACATCTAATTAATCAAATTGATAATCTAAAAGTATATAAGACATGTAGTACAAGACTAGGTATATGCTAAGAAAATACATGAGTGTTATATACTAGTAAGTGTTGATAGAGTAATCTATGTAAGCTAGTAAATAGTGTACATCAACATGATAACTAGAGTGTGTGGTGTAGGAATGACATAACCTAGATGGTGTAGTCATGTAGAATATGCCCCCAATGGGTATATGTATCTATGTCTTGAATGTATAAGTAGGATGCCCCCTCAATGGGTAGAGTGAAGTAATCAAAGAGATGGATGTCACTGCACACACTCAAAGGAGATCAATTGAAGCATGGTAATGTAGATTAATTGACAAATAATAGCATATAATAGCAAATGTAAGTCTAGCATGGTATTAAAAATGTTAAGCATGGATAATGCATACAATCAAAATGTTTTTAGTGTTTTGACATATTTGAATTTTTTTGTATTTTGGATGTTTTTGATCTATTTACAATCAAGCATAAGAAAATATGTATAGGTAAAATTGAGGATAAATTATACTAACCGATAAGTCTCATGGGAGACTCCCTATCATAGTGTCCTGTATTAAAGAGAGAATTATGCATGATCATGAAGCATGATCAAAGGCTAATACTATGACTCTAAAATTTGTATATGTTATAAATAATCTAAAATCTATAAAGTAGAAACCAACTGTGGGGTCCCCCTATAACTCTAAGAATTGGGTGCAACTATAGGGCTCTTAAGGACTCATCTGGTAGTAGGATAAGCTCTTTGAATATGTGTTCTATGAGTAGATTCATGAGATCTTAATGATATTGCCTTAGGTGTGAACACTATAGATGGAAGCTATCTAGAATCTTGAAGCTACGGAAGTGTATGAACTCTCTATGTTGGTGATGTATCCCTCAACTATGTCTGAATCAGAGCTGGAGGAGGAACTATAAATAGTGGCAAAACTAAAATTGGAGACTAAAAAATAGTAGATGGCTCTGAAGAGGGGAGTGATAACTCATATGGAACTCCACCAACTATAAAAACCTAATTAGTGTGAATGAATTTCACACATATATGAATTGTATAAGGTACTACTCAAAGTTTTTGAATCCATGGTTGACCAGGTAACATATCAAAGACTCCTACACTGGGAACAATAGTATATGTTGTGTCCATATGTTTTGGAACAACTTGTAGAGGAAGTACAATATCACCCAATTAACTCTATATGTACCCATTGAATTCATTAATAACTGTGTCCACTAAGGTAATATCCTACTCTAAATATCCCAAATACTGTAATAATTTCATAGTGCATATGTTCATACTAGATCCATTATCTATGAGAACACTATGAATAGGATGATTATGAATGTAAGATTTGATAAAGAGTACATGATAATTTGAATCATCTTCAATGATCTCCTACTCTAAGAAAGACATGGAAGGTCTAGTTGGAACTCTAGAATTGTATACACTAATCATGTTACTCAAAGGATGTGTCTCAATGGAAGGTGACTTATATGTATCAAGTGGTAGATGTGCATGCTATGGAAGGTGCACCCTTGAGGTGTCCCATTTCTCTTGTTTAGAATGCTATGAAAAGGGGTCTGAGAAGATTTTCAAATATTTATCCTATTTTTGATTTTCTTGAGGAGGCTCAACTAAAGTACCAAGATCTATATGATTTCCATCTATCAAATCATGTATCTTGTGTCTCAAACTAATGCATCTATTTTTTGTATGGCCTGGTACCCTATGAAACTCATAAAATGCATGCTAATCATATCCTTGTGGAAGAGGATTTATTGTGTCAACTTCCTGAATAGGAGGGAGAGATATGATGTTACATTCTAATAGATATTGTAAAACTATGGATGGAGAAATTGGTAGATTGGTAAAGGTTTGTTGAGGAGGTGATGATAAAACCACATGCTGAGGGAGCTCAGAAGCCACATTAATTGTTAGTTGATTCTAACTCTTACTATCATTGACATTGACTTTATATGGGACTTTGTTGTTACTCTTGTTTGTTGTTCTAAGATACTTGTGTACTTGAGTTTGTCCATTGATATTAGTTTGACTTATCTTTCCTTTAGTATGTGACATAATTCAGTGAAGGAAGAGAATCTTTTGAACTTAATTGATTCATGTAAAACTGGTAGAAGACTTTGTTTGAAGAGATCTTGTAACTCTTGATTGACCATGGAGATAGTCATCTTAGCCAAAATAGTCTTGTATCAAAGAACATAATCTGTGAGATGCTCATTTGACCTTTGTTTCTATTCTAAAACTTGGGCATAGGAAAATTTATCACCAATGTTAATTCTAAAATGAGCTAGAAACATGTCAGATAAAGGATTGAATGCATTGATTAACTAATTAGGTAGACTGTAGAACCATTGTAAAGCATAATCCTTTAGGTTCCATGGAAATAACTTGGTAAGTAGCCAGTCATTTGGCACATATTCCAAGCATGCTGTGTGAAAATCTCTCAAATATATCTCTAGATTACCCTTGCCATCATATAGAGTAAGCATGGGTTGAACAAAACCTTATGGCAAGGGTGTAGAAGCAATGTGATGTGCCAATGGTGTATGAAATAGAGAAAATAAATCTAAATCTTGTGTAGGTCTAGAGGCACCTTGCTTAAGATGTAACACATTGGATTGAATATATCTTATCTCTTACAAAAGGGCTGTCACATTAGGAGACAAATATGTACTAGCTGTAGTTAGTGGCATAGAGTTAGGTTGGGTTGCTATAAGGGAGTTGTTGAGACATAGTTTCCCCCATAGTGTCATTGGTAACTAGCTACTCTGTGGTTTGTAAAGATTGACCATTGTTCATTCCTTGTTGTTCTTCTTGTAGTATTTTAAGCATGTTGTCTTACATGTTAAGGTGTTTAGTTAAGATTTCTTGAAGTTTCCTTTTATCAGTTTTATCAAAACTAGTGTATTGGTCCATTGTTAAGGTAGGAAAAAGTTTTGAAATTTGATTGAATATTTTTTAATAATTTTTAATAGGCAAAGTGATAGAAAAGGAAAGTACTAAATATAGGAAATGTAAAGTCCTAAAAACAATTAATTGAAAATTGTGTAAAAAGGATACGAAGCTCACAAACATGTAGGGTGATACCTCAAGAAGCAATGGGACTTAGTATATGCAATTATGGTTTGAAACATGATTATTTTTAAATTTACTATGAAATTTTGAAATTTAAATTGAATTTTTGAGTGAAATATGAAACTAAAAATTTAGAAAATTATTGGAAAATGCTTGATTGAATAGAACCTAGTATGTGCAACTAGGGTTTTGAGAAAACTAATTTTTTTGTTGAAATTAATATTTAATTCTTAAAATTAAATTGAATTTTTATATAAATATGCAAGTAAAATTTTAGAAAATTATTGGAAAAATACTGGGAAAATATCGAGACCTAGTATGGGAAACTAGGGTTTGAAAGAAATTTATTTTAAAATTAATGAAATTTTAAAACTTAATGTTAATTTTTTATTGTATTATGTAGTTAAAAAATTAAAAAAAATTAGGAAAAATTAGTATAAAATTTACCCTAGGGTTTCTAGGGTTTTTATGCACAAACAAAGTAAGTCAGGTTCACCAAATGATTTAACAATTTTGAGAATATTAGTGTATTATTTCTAATTTAGTTAACAGGTTTGTGTAGTAAAATCAGTAATTAAATATGCCATAATTAAGATACTAATTTGTATAATTTGTTTTCAATTTGAAAATTTCTAAATATAGTAATAAGAGTAAGAAAATAAGACTTAACTAGAAACTGACTGATATGACTGAGATAGAGGCTAGAATTCACTGTGCAGGACTGAGACACTATCACAAATCAGGACTTGGAATTCACTTGGTGAAAGGATAGGAGCACTAAAAATTGGGCACCATGGTGTCTAGTGTTATAGTCCACCTATATCATTGTTGTCCTAAAGATCTAAGTTTTCTGGGTTTTGTTCACTAGGTATATGTGACCCCGCCTATGAAGTTTCAATAACTAGAAGTCTATAAATATCTTTGTAGATCTAATTTTTTATTCAAACCCTAGACTCCATTATCCTTTGACCAACTTTGAGAAAGAGGGGGTGGTTAATGTGTGTAAGATTATCTAAAGGTGTTTTCACACCCCTTGTGTGGGTATGTTGCCTATATACCAATACTTCAAAGAGGGATCAAGCCATATGTAGTTCTCCCACTTAATGTGCTTTGTTCAATAGTGTGTGTGTGAAGATTTAAAATAATAAAATGGGTGTGATTTAGATGACTAGGGACTGGTGTAAGGATTTGAATAAGATAGAAATAGTATTGGATGGTTGTATGTAGAGAATAGGGAAATATGCTTGAGTAGTTTTGCTTATATTCTTGTTTCCTTTATGATATTTTACCAACCCCTTATAAATACACTCTAAATGGGATTTTACAGGTATCTATTGGTTATGGGTTAAATTCAATCATTATAGACCAACATAATGAAGAAGAGAAATCAGGGGGAAATGGTGATCTGGGCTCAAAATGTGATTATATAAGAGTGTTGGAAAGGGGACACTCTAGGGTCTAGTGCTATATTCTAAGTTGGGTGCTATTGTTTAGAGGGTACAGGACCTAGGGGATGGAATAAACATGGAAAAAGGGTCCTAGTTAATATAGAATGAGGACTTGAAAGCCTATGGTTGACTAAGAATTAGTGAAAAGGTTCCTAGAAGGGTCATGAAATTAATCAAGAGGGACCTATGGGATGGATGTCACAAGTCATACTCAAGTTACCATTTTTTTCATTTTATATGACTACACAATGGATATGTACAAGTTGAATGGGTAAACATTGAGGAGACCTTTACATCAGTAGTAATATTAAAGGCCATTAGATTGTTTCTATCATATGTAGGATTCAAAAGGTTCAAGGTATATTAGATGGATTTCAAATCTACATTTTTGAATGGGAATTTTTAATAGGTGTACATAGAGAAACCTAAGGCGTTCTCACTATTAGGTGATAAGGCCTATATTTGTAGATTGAAAAAGGCTTTTATAGTCTAAAGAAAGCTCTTAGAGCTTGTTATGTAGGTTGGATAGGTATATATTGGATATATAATTAAAAATAGGAGTTACAGATAGTAATTTATACGTAAAGACAAGATGACCATTAGTTGATAGTAATTGTATATGTAGATGATATCATCTTTGGTGAAAACAATGAGAACATAACCAAGGCCTTTACAGATGTGATGATGAAATATTTTGATATGTCCATGCTGAGAGAACTATCATTATTTCTTGAATTGCAAATCACTCAATATAAATAAGCTACATTCATTTCACAAGCCAAGTATATAAGAGAGATGTTGAAGAAGTTTGAGATGGAATATTGAAAATCAATTAGTACACCTATGATCACAGGGTGTATGTTGAGAAAGGAATATGAATCTCCAAAGGTCAATCAGACATCTTATATGTCAATGATTATAAGTTTTCTATACACCACTATCTCTAGACCTAACATCATGAAAGAAATAGGTCTCATGGGAAGGTTTCTAGTGGATCCAAAGTAAAATCATCTGTAAGCAATCAAAAGGATACTCAGTTATCTCAAGGTGACTATGGATTTTGGGTTGTGGTATCAAAAGAGTAAGGAGTTCAATTTGATAGCCTATACAAATGTATACTAGGAAGGAAGTCTAGATGATAGGAAGATTACTAATGGAAGAGCTTTCTTCTTAGGTGGGTGCCTAGTTTCATGGATAAGCAAAAAACAACCATCGATAGAATTACCCACTTGTGAATCTAAGTAAACTGTAGTAAATTCATGTTACAATTAGCTCCTATCTATGAGATAGACCTTAAAATACTACAAGGTGGAGTATGAGGGTTCTATCCCTATCTATTATGACAATACAAGTGATATAAGTGTCTCAAATAACCCTATCATACACTCAAGGACAAAGCACATTACCATCAAGTATCATTTTCTAAGAGAGAAGGTAAGTGAAAAAAGTTTTAAACTTGATTATGTTTCTACATAGGATCATATTTCATACATTTTGACCAAACCACTTCTGAAGGTAACATTTGAACACCTAAGATAGGAATTGAGTATAATTCTTACCCCTAGTAGTCATTAAGGAAGTCAAGTACTTAGGGGGAGATAATTAGGTGGTTCATTAGCTCTAATATTAGGTGAATAGTTAAAAAAATCTCTACATGGATATAAGAGGAGCTTATTTGTATTATGATTCATAGACTCATAGTCATGTATGTTTAGTGTTTTGCTTACAAGGAGTGTGATCCAAGGAGTTGCAGACATCACTTTGTCATTTATTTTGAAGGGGAAAAGTTTAGAATGATGGAGAAGTTTATTTTTGAGATACGTTTCTTAGAGTGGATTCCATCAATGATAAAAAGGACATTATTGAGTATTGTCATTGATGTCAAAGGTGCATATTGTATGAGGTTGATGTCATTAAGAGAATGTGCCTAGTTAGTAGTGTGTTGATGTGATAAGGGGAATTGATGAATTGTTTTCATTGAAGGATGTTTTCATAAAAGATAATTTGAAGGAAAAATATAGAATTTGCAGGCAACTAATGCCTTATGATTTCATGAAGTTACAGGTTTTGAGGTCAAGTGCTTAATTAGCCTAACCCTAGTCATGGCATGAAGAGACCTTGTAAGAAGGTATAAACATGGTGGCTTAGTGAGATGAGTGAAAACAAGCATTAGTGGTTTTATGATATTGTTTTAGTATGTGAGTGAGGTGGAGAGTGCATGTAAAGAGGCATGAAGGTCAATTTTAAGGCCTATTATGGTTTGCAGGTCAAGGTCTAGAAAGCAGAGAGAGTGAACTAATGAAGTGTAATGATCATATTTCAAGGCGTTTGAGATAATTTAATAATTTTCATAGGTTATGTATGTTTTTATAATTTTTTTCATCCATTTTAAGGTCATAGTGTGAAGGAAAAGGCATGAAAAGTTGTTTGGAGGTTTCTCGAGTGTTAAGAATGAAGGGTTTTAAACCTGAGAAGTATTTTTTTATGCTCAATAGCTCATTAAAACTTTGAATTTTAACCTAATTTATTCATGAGATATTTTAAATGGTCCTATCTAAAAAATTTAGGCATTATGTTTTGGTTTGAGGGGTTATGCTTTATGAATGATCATTAAGAGTGAAAATTGGTTTAATCCCTCTTAGAACCCTAATGAAGACCCAATATTGAAGATTTTGCTCAAAAGTGATTAGGGTGGATTGAATTACTTACGTAAGATATTTTATCTTATATTTGACTCTACCAAGTACCTCTATGTGGTATTGGCTATAGAGAGGTGAGAGAAAATGTTGAGTTACAAGCTTATTTCTGAAGAAGTTGTATAAGTGAAATGTTGCATTGAACATAGTAATAAAATGGATGGAAGAAGAAAGTACAGAATCATGTTTCATATCCATGAAGGTTTATAGATAGTTTATAGTCCTAAAATATTCTAAAATGGTCATCCAAGTTAGCCAGTCACTAACATGCCTAATGGTGCAAATAATGAAAAACCTAAGCAGTAGTGAGAAGATGAATTAGAATGTGTTTTTATGATAAAATGATAAAAAGAAGTACATGGATATGTTTATCATTAATTTTAATATATTTTAATTCTTTTAATAATCTTTGGAGGTCATGTGTGTGGTGAAAAAATTGGTCACAAGTTTACCTATCTGGTTTAGATAAGATAGTAAGATATAGGGTCATGAGATTGGTCTGCAAGACCAATATTTGTCATTTGACCATATGATATTTATATATTAGAATGGTATAATGATATCATAGGATAATATAAATTCATAAAAATTCATTGAAAATGTATATACAGGTGTTGGATTTCTAAGTCACCATGACTGTGTTTTGAGGTAATATGGCAGTTCTAAGTGATTGAGTTGTAGAGGTGTTATTGAAGCCTTAGCTTCTAAGTGGAAGTGTCTAATACATTTGATAATGACCCTGTGGTCATGTAATGTATCTATATACTTATTTTATCATATTTTAGTGTCTTAATTATGTTTTATCTTCATTCTTGTTAGATAGTTTTTGAGGCACACAGGCTTAATAGGGCAATTTATCTTTAAAAAGGTATCAAAGTATGAATGAAGGATGCAGATATAAAAAAGCATGAAGGAGATCAAAATATTTCCTTGAATAATTGATTTAATGTTTTTTAAAAAAATTATAAATCCATCTAGGCCTAAGAGAATCAAGTTTTGGCGTTAAGAGATAGACCTAATGCAATTAGGTCTCCATGAGACCTAAAAGAGAAAAGAGGCCTAATTGAGTCATGATAGACCAAAAGGGACTCAAATATCAATTTATTAATGTCCAAAAGATGACCTAGTACATATTATATGTCATAAAAAATATGTTAAGGGTGTGTGGCTAACTAAGTGGTATATAAACAAGGAATTATATATATACAAGGTTATTTTAGGCCTATTGGAGTATGCTTAGAGTAAGCAAATGAAATAACATATTGTTAAGTGGAAGGAGGTATTTTACACCATCAGATGAGTTTATAGGATATGTAATTAATATATTATAGTGTGTCTACATATGAATATCAAGTTCATATGACCTAATCAATCTTGAAGAGACCTAATTGAGCGAAGAGTCTTAGAAGGCAGTTTGAGAGAGATAAGAGTGTGAAGAGTTTAAGAGGTGGTCATCATCTATTGATTGAGAAACATAGTGTTATAAACGTGATTAAAAAAATTATTTGGTTTAATAGGTGCTATGTCATCTATTGGGTTGGTTCCTCCTTGCAAGTAGGTGTTTGCTAAAACCTAGTAAAGTAGGTGTTTGACTAGTTGGGGTTATTTCTTCATATGGAGTTAGTGCTTCAATAAAAAAAAAAATTGTCTTACATGACTATAGTCAATTTATACATATTAGTGGGTTTTATTTCTTTTGAGTTTTCCCCCCATATGCGATGTGTTCTTGTATTTCATATTCATATGTATGGTTGCTTGTGTTTGGATTGATCTATATGTTTGTATGAATGGCTCATGAATGTTAAGTGGAATTGAATGAATATTTTTATGATTGATTCACCCCCCTCTCAGTCATTTTTCTTCCAAAAAACCACATCCTTTCAATATGTGCAACTTTACTTATTAGCCTAATGATGTTTTAATCCCCCCTAAATAACTTGAGTCCATTATTTTTGGGGGGAACATTAGATAGTTATACAATACCCTCATCCTATATGCCTAATAAAAACTCCCTTGATTTGGAATTTCAATAGCTCTCTGTAGGGGAGTATCAACTTTTAACTCTTAGCACCTTATTAACCCCTCAAGAATATGGATGCCCTAACCAATAGTGTACTTACCAGCCCAACCTAGGAGATATTATCCCCTTCAACTCCCTCTACTTACAAACACACTTAATCTATGGGTGAATCAATCAGTCCCCTTTATATGAGTAAATTTAAACACGTACCAAACCATTCTTGTCTAACTTTTCCTTTCTTGACAAACCACACTTCACACAAACCTATTTGTAATGATGTGCTTAGAAAGGCTTTATAATAGGACATTATGAATAAGGACCCAATGAAGTTATGATAAATGATCTTAGAAAACCACATGAAAAGCATGGCCTCATTTTTAAGAAAACTTCTAAAGTTGACAATGATAATACTTTATCATCCCATATCTTTGTAAATATGGATGATGAAGCACCATCCTCCCCACTTAGTTATCTTGTAGTAATTGACGACACTGTTTCCATCCCACCTAAAGTTTTTTATGATTAACACCACTCACTTGGAACCGCTAAATTATCAAAACAATGGAAAAAACCTACACCTTCCCCTAAATTTTCTTAATCTAATAGATGCAAATTCATCCTCAGTCCATGTAATGGAGTGTTAGGATGACAACTCTATTTTAAAATATTTAAGGGTAAGGTATTCATATCTAGATAATATCTTGTCATCTAATTCTCTTGGTCTTTTAAATGAGGTTATAATTTATATTAATGTAGGAATACTCACGGTCGTACAAAACATAAAAGTTATCCAATCCTTAGATTCCCAAGAGTATCAAGATTTCACAACATTCTTTGCTAATCATATCCAAGCCTTTACTTGGTCTTATAGTGATATGACAGGAATAGATCCTGCTATAGTCATCCATAACATCATCACCATTATAGAAGCTAAACTAGTAAAATAAAAAATTCAAAAAATACATCCTCATATAGTGCTTTGTATCAAAGAAGAATTACAGTGTTTGTTATTCGTTAATGCCATCCAATCCATCGATTATCCTTAATGGGTTTTTAACATAATACCTATCAAAAAACCCATAAGAGGACTATGAATTTATATTGACTTTCATGATCTTAACATTATCTATCCAAAATATGTTTTTCCCCTTCCTAATATTCACTAACTCATGGATCTCACTATAGGAAACAAAATGTTATCACTCATAGATATATTTTCAAGCTATAACCAGATCCGTATTTCCCTAAAAGATCAACATAAAACCTCTTTTATTATTCCATTGGGGAATTTTTTTATAGGGTCATGCCTTTTGGTTTAAAAAATGTAGGAGCAACTTACCAGCATGTCATGACCTATATTTTCCATGACTTAATTCATAAAATCATTGAAAATTATGTGGATAATCTCCTTGGTAAATCTAGTTATTGTAAATATCACTTGTCAATCTTTTAGACAAACTTTACCTATTTAGTCAAATATTAGGTTTGTCTTAGCCCCCAAAAGTTGTGTCTTTGGGGTTTTATCAAGAAAGATTTTGGGTTTTATCATTTCCCTTTTTGGAATTGAGGTTGATCCATATAAAATTAAATCCATTATCGATATGTTGCCTCCCTACAACCTCAAGAATATTCATAGTTTATAAGGGAAACTGTAGTCTATTCACTAATTTATTTCACAATTATCTAACCATTGTCAACAATTCCATCACCTTCTTAGAAAGACACCCAATTTGTATGGGATTCAAATTGTTAAGTAGCATTTTATATGATTAAGATTTATATCTTATCTCCCCTTGTCCTTGTTCTAAAAATAAAGGATAAACCTTTTTATTTGTATATCACAACTACAGACCATGCTTTAGGTGCCATGCTTACCCATTGAGATGAACAACATAGAGAGTAAGCAATTTATTATATAAGTCACACTTTGATCAAGTATGAGAATCATTACACACATTAAAAAATTATGTTTGGCCTTAATATTCATAAATTATAAAAATTGTCACTATTTGCTTAATCGAAAAACTTATGTGATTACTAATACTGATACTCTTAAGTTCATGCTTTCAAAATGCTATCAGAATCAACAAATGACAATATGGCTTATGCTTATTGCCAAGTTTGATATCAAATTCTTTAATCATAAGTTGATTAAGGGGTAGATCATTGGTGATCAATTAGCTAAGGCACCCATTATTAATAATCTACCATCCAGTTATAAACTTCAAAATGAATCTACAACCTCCACATCCTAAGGAGATATCGAATATCAAATGATGTTGTTCTTTGATGGATCAAAATATGAACATGGAGGGGCAGCAGGGATTATTATAATACTACCATAAGTAATTCCTATACCCATATATTTTAAAATTTATTTTGATTGTAATAATAATATGGTAGAATATGAAGCCCTAATTATAAGTCTCCAAATAACTTTGGCTCTAGGTGCTAAGTCACTTTGTACCTTTAGGGACTCCTAACTGGTAGTTAATCAAATAATTGGCATATATTAGTGAGAAAAAACATCCTCCAGAGGTATAGAATATTAATAGAATAATTATTAGAAATTACTAAACCACTATGTCATCTAGGCCATTCCTCAATAAACTAACAAGTTTGCTGATGTAGACATCCAATTCCTAACACCATTGTGTTGAAATTGTCAATCTTACTCAAAATTTATGAAAACACACAAATTAGTCCAAAATCATTTAAATGCACTAAACGGTTTGAGCTTATCATATACAAGTTCTAATTTAGGCTAATGTATCCCTAAATGTGGCAATGTATTTTATGTGAATATTAACTTTTCTCAAATTATTTTGAGCCATAATGATGAAAATGCATTTTGGTGCTCTAGATTGCTCTTTCATCCAAATTATAAGGCACATGCCAAGTTTATGTGTTATTTCATGTTGACAACATCATAAATAATATATTGGTCTATACACAACTAACATCATCCTTTAATTCTACTTCAATCAAATTATGACTGAGTAATATGACATTTTGACTAGTTTGATTAATTGAGTGGAACCAATTTCCAAAGAATTGAATAAAAATTGATTAATCTCAATTAGGTAAATTAATCCAAATTAAGATCTTAAGTGAAAATTCCATGAAATTTATTGAATATATTTAGGTTTTAAATTGATTCCTATTATCTATATAATCAATGACATTATTTGTGGTGTGGCATCCACAAGCCATAAATGTAATAAATATCAGGTTTAAGGCCTCTCATGCCTCTTTAATGCCCCTTCATTCCAAATATTTATGAGTATATTTATGGATTAATTATATAAAATTAGATTAATTCATGGTCACACATCTTGATCTCAATATGGATGGTCATGGTTGATCTGATCAAATTCAAAAATATATAAATAGGAGGGCCAAGACCACCATATTTAAGCTTCATTATGTAAACTTATTATGCAAAATTATCTACACAAGATATTTGTGTGTGGTGTTTATTATGCTTAATTTTCAATAGGATAGCTTCATTGATAGGCATAACATTGATTTTATATCATGAGCCTAGTTTAATTGTTACACAAGAGATGATGGAGGATATTTGTCGTGCATCATTATTGAAGACTTGGGCACCAAATCAAGGGGAAATCATGTTTTGATCTACATTTGGATGATAGGATGCTCTTGGGAAAGTATTGTGTAATGGTTTATTTTATTTTCTCTTAATTTTCATTTTCCAAACCCCATCAAAAGAGTTGGCTTAGCTTGTTATGTTCTTATGCATTTTTCTTAATTTTTCATGACTAATGCTTGATCTAACCATCTTTGTAATCCATCTCTACATATTGGCATTCTTGGTGGGACCCTGCATCCCATTCAAGCAAGGAAGACACTTTGGCATTATTATCAAATATAAAAAGTGCTTAAAAATCCTTAAAAATCAATTTTTAGCATCATTTTTCCTATGTTTTTGACATTTTTTATTGATACACAGGTCACATAGTGACCAACATCAGTTATGTGTAGCTGATATTAGTCCTGGATAACTAGCATCAATTATGGTGTAGGGTATAACATGGTGTAAAATCACATTTTAGAACTTTCTTAAAAATTAAAAGTTATCATTTTAGATTTTTAAGTCTCTATCTGAACATTATTTGCATGATCAAGAGATTTGCTGGAGATTTTATTCTAACTTGGGATAATAAGTATTTTTATGAAAAAAATTTGCCTAAGGGTTCACAGGTAACTGATATCTATCATTGTTGACCAACATCATTTCATTTATGACTAACATCAGTCTCATTACAACTAGCATCGATTACTATTGACCGATGTTGATCTCTGTGTAATATAAATAGAGAACCTGAGATCAAGTTTTAAAAACTTATTTGTTTTATTATCAATTGTGGTTCAAATCATGGGGGAAATATCTAACCATTGCAGGACCCACATGGAAAAGTGACAAATTTGAGAATAATTAAGTCTTAAACCTTCCATTTGGTGTTTAAAAATAACCTAGATATTTATAAGTTAAATTGTTTTGTGAAGTTTTTCAATGTTTTGCAAACTAAGGATAAGGGGCCAATAAATTCATTAAACATCTCAATTTGGTGCTTAAAACTAACACTCACTTAAATTACAAAGTTTTAAAAAGTTTGTTATTTTATGCTAGATCATCTATTACTTGTTTTTTTAATGCAAAATGAAGAGTGCATGTATGATCTCCCCCCATCCCGTTTAAGAAACTTGGGTGACCAAAAGTGCCTTTTCCTTGTAATTGTTCTTTTATCCAAGGCATGAAAATAAAGTTGGATAGGATCTCCCCAAAACTCATATGGTTTGGGTGATCTAAAAATAAACTCTAATGTTTTTTCACTTAGTTTTATTTCATGCATCTTGGCTTGTGCAGGGGAGTTCATATCATCTTTATGAGTTCTTTAGGGAAACTTTGACCTAGGGTTTCATCTCTCAAAATTATTCAAACCCAATTCCACGGTGGTATATGTAAATCATGGCATGTATACTATGAGATCTAAGGGGTTGAGAGGCTAACCTCTCCTTTCATAACAAAAACTCAAGTTAGGTCTAGTTAACCATGGGATTCCACTAAGCAGTACATGGATTGAATCGTTATGTAAAGGAATAAAACTTTTCATAGTAATTTAATTGGTATGATTTCAATTGATGTGAGGAATCTATAACATTATCCATGCTTGTGACCATATAGATGGTCAAAATTTTAGTTTTATAATAACCCCATTTGCCATAAACATATTGTTGATGTAGGATGAGTAACCCAAAGGTCCATGTTGCCATTTAATCTCTTGTGAGAAGGGGGTGTAAAAATCCTACTAATTCATGCACTTTTATTTAGAGATTAACACTTAAAATCCTCCTAAGAGCATATATATAGATGGATTTCAATAATACAAAGAAACCTTGCTAGTTTAGGGCTTAGGATCTTATATCTAGTTGTATTTGCCTTTTCCTTTACTTACTCAGTCATTGTTTAAGTCTAAGAACTTGTTTGTAAACAAAAAAACACATCATAACCAAACACATTTTTTGTCCACCATTTTATTTGAATAAAGAGGCATTATGTTGGTCACATCTGAATCATCTTTTGCCTTATTCAAATCCTCATCTTAAATATTGTGTTTTTCTTTATCTAAGAAACATTATTATGCTACCCATTTGAGTCTAAACCATTTTCCAAAAATCTTTAATTCCTTCACTTTTTAATTCAAATTCAAAATCTCATCTTTCTAATTTTTGAGCCAATGTGTTAATTGGTTTTACCATTTGCCCTTGGTTTGACTTAACTTAGGCATGATTTCTCATGGTTGAAGGCCATTTATAGACTAATCATCATCTAATCATTATGAACTTAGGTTAACTAGTGTATCACTCACACTCTAAGTTCTAGAACACATTTTATTCTACTTCCTATTACCATGTGGTGGTGGTGTGATGCCCGTTTGGTTCTGGTTTTATACTTAGGAATTCTTTCATGTTTTCAAATCTTGAGTTTCTTAGTTCACATTTTCACCTTCCTAATCTAAAGGGATTTCTTATAATTATCTAGTAGTAACTCATCAAATTTGAACTAGATTTTATGATATTAACATATCTCTCAACCTACATTTGGTGTGCTAGATTGACACCTAGGTCTTTGAGTTACCATACCCTCTTCTAATTTAATGATTTCAACCCACCAAAGGTTGATTAATTTCATGATCATTTCTTCTAATTGTGTGGTACTATGCCACCTTATTTTTATTATAGTCTATTTTGTACCTTATCACTTGTTTGGAGAACATAAAAACACACCTTGTTAATGTTTTTAAAGCATTTTTCAAATCTTAGAAAATGTAGAGAACAATCCTTTTAGACATGACACAAATGTACACTCATAGTGGGGTCTCTTATGACCCTACTTATGAGGAGGAGAACTTTTATGATGGATAGGACAATTCTATGGTCTTTGAGGAAATTCCCATAATTGTAGGATTTGAATAAGATTACTTCAAACATCAACCCCTAGATGACAAAGATTACACACTCCTAAGGTTGATTGAATTAGGTGCTAGATTTCCATCAAACTTTCCTATGGAATAATTACATACCTTGGTTATGGTAGAGGAACAACAATAAGAATAACTCCTTGCTAATATTGTAAAAACAAATGTTGCTTCTTATAGAAAAGGAAAGAAAGTAATTATAGATCCAAATCCTAATGATCAATATCTTGTTGCCAAGATCAAAAAGATAAGTCAATGATATGCAAACCAACTTATCACAGACTTGATAAACTCTTTAGTTGATACTTCTATACACAAGGATGCTTCAAAATAACAAGGGAATGTGGTTAAACCAATAGGGAAAAATTTAGTTGAAACACGACAATAATGGATCAAGATATCATAATTGAAAACCCTAAGTCCCAAGAGGTTCTACAGTATGCTTCTCTAGACACAAAGCATACATTTTTTGATCATCAACAACCTCTTGTTCCTTAATGGTTAAGGTATGCCTAGTAGCTGAATAAGATGATGTTTGTTGGGGATCAACCAACAATTTGATTACTATTGAAAGCAACTAAACATAGAATTAAATCAGAATGATAAGTAACTAGAATCAAAAATAGCAAAGAACAAGAGATACAAGAAACCACCCTGAAAACTTGTATTAAACTCTTTACAGAAGGAATACAATTGAAGAAACTTCTTTCTTCCACACCTCTCTCAGATGTACAGATCTCTTTCAGATCTCTTTCCCTCAAGAGTTCTCTCTCTCAATTACAATCAATTCCAACAACCTGGAATGATACACATATATAAATATTGTACAGTCCAATTAAGCTATGAAGAATTATCCCTATTATATAGAATTAAGGATCATGAGCAATGCAATAACAACCATCAGATGAACCTCCTAATCAAGGGCTCAAAATAGTCTTACTAAAGATAGAGATGCGGACTTAAGACTATCACTTAATCCTACCATGCAAACATTTTGTTCTATCCATGAAAATAACATTCTGGATGCACAGGTAACTGACATTAGTTCCTACCTATCTACCTATGACTGACATCGGCCGATCCATGACCGACGCTGGAATCTCCTGGTCGACTCCTGACCGACGTCAGTCACTCCTGACCGATGCCGGTGATTGTGTAAAACTTGCAACTTGCAAACTCGCTCATTAGGTGAAGCTTTTAGCTCCACAACTCAACAATCTCCCACTTGGAGATAAACAGCTGCACCAGTACCTGTACAGCATCATTTTATAGCTCCTCTATCTTCAAACTCAATCATGAAGACCAACAAAAGTTGAATGAAGATTCAACTTTTCCTTTGTAACTGGCTTGGTTAACATATCAGTAGGGTTCTTATCTATATGGATCTTCTCCAGCTTCAACTCACCATCCTCCAATACCTGTCTAATGAAGTGGTACCTAAGTTATATATGCTTGGTTCTTGAACGAAAAGCCAAATTCTTAGCCAAATGAATTTCACTCTGACTATCACTGTATAGTCTACAACTCTCTTGCTCCTTTCTTAGCTCTTCCATGAACTGTGTCATCCATATCATCTCTTTGCTAGCCTCTATGGCTGCAATATATTATACTTCTATAGTTGACAAGGCAACAACCTTCTGCAACTTTGATATCCAGCTAACCACCGTTCCACCAATAGTGAAAACATATCCTGTGATGCTTCTTCTGCCATCCATGTCACCTGCCATATTCGAATCTACATAACTATGTAGAGAAGTGTTTGAACCACCATATCACAAATGCCTACTACTAGTCCCTCTCAAATATCTAAGTATCCACTAAACTTCTTTTCAGTGCTCCTTCCTTGGATTGGCCATATACTTGCTAACAACTCCCACTACTTGGGCAATATCCGATCTAGTACATACCATTGCATACATCAAACTCCCTACTGTGGAAGCATATGGAACTCTACTCATGTACTCTACCTCATCATGTGAATTAGGACACTGATCTTTACTCAACTTAAAGTGTCCAGCCATAGGTGTGCTTACTGGTTTTGCATCCTGCATATTGAACTATTTCAACACCTTGCTCACATAATCCTCTTGAGACAAAATCAACCTGTGATTTTTCCTGTCTCTCTTAATACTCATGCCAAGGATTTTCTTTTTTGCTCCCAAATCCTTCATGGCAAATGTGTGAGCTAATTTCATCTTAAGCTCAGAGATATCCTGCATGTGTGATCCTGTAACCAGCATATCATCTACATACAACAACAGAATAATATATCTACCATTATCCAATCTCTTAAAATACATACAATGGTCAGATTGACATCTATTGTAGCCATGCTCAGTCATAAACTTATCAAATCTCAAATACCACTGTCTAGGAGCTTGCTTGAGGCCATACAAGGTTTTCTTTAATCTGCACACTAGCTTCTCCTTACCTTTGACCTCATATCCTTCTAGCTGATCCATATATATTTCTTCATCCAAATCTCCATGAAGAAACATTGTCTTAACATCAAGCTGCTCAAGATGCAAATCCTCAATAGAAACTAAAGACAATACAGTTTGTATAGAAGTCATTTTAACAAGAGAAAAAATCTCACCAAAGTCAATACCTAGTTTCTGTACAAATCCTTTCACTACTAACCTGGCCTTATATCTCATCTATCCATTCTCACCTTCCTTCAATCTGTAGATCCATCTGTTCTTCAGTGTTCTCTTACCAGCTGGCAACTCAACCAAATTTCACATTTTGTTCTCTCTCAAGGAATCAATCTCCTCATTCATGCCTAGCTCCCACTGAGTCTTGGATTCCACTTGTATTGCTTCATCAAAACTCTCTAGTTCTCCACCATTAGTTAGCAATAAATAGAATAATGAAGGGGAATATCGAATTGGAGTTTTACTTACCCTTTATGACCTCCTAATGGGTGTTTGAGACTCATTCACAATACGTTGTCCACCCAAATTCTCTGACAGTGACCGACCTCGGTCACTTCTAGGCCTGTTACTGACCGACGTCAGTTCTACCTGACCGACGTTGGTTCCTACCCGACCGACATCAGTCACTATATGACCGACATCGGTTCCTATATTGCTGATGTCGATTCCTACCTGACCGACGTCAGTCTCTGTGTTTCCTATCTATGATTATTTCTTCCCATGAGCTCATTTTGGACCATCACCTCATCTAATTCACCATTGCTCTACTCAGATTGATTCAGCTTCTTGAGTTGATCACTATACATCACCTTCTCATTGAAAACAACATCACGGCTCCTAATTATCTTGTTAGTTCCTAGATTCCAAAACTTGAATCCAAAATCATCAAAGCCATAGCCAATAAATGTGCACCTCATAGACTTAGCATCCAACTTCTTTTTATTTTCCTTATCAACATGCACAAAGGCTTCACAACCAAAAACTTTGAGAAATGAGAGATCTACCTTTTTACCTATCCATGCCTCTTCTGGAATTCCACCATCCAGAGTTGTAGAGGGTCCTCTGTTAATTAGGTACACTGTAGTATCCACAGCTTCTGCCCAAAACTCTAAGGGCAAACCAGTATGCAATCTCATACACCTTGCACACTCCAGTATTGTTCTGTTCATCCTTTCAACAACTCCATTTTGCTGAGGTGTCCTTGGAACCATCTTTTGCTTGTAGATTCCATGCATATAGCAATACCAGTTAAACTTGTGGCTGCAAAACTCACAACCATTGTCAGATCTCAGGCACTTCAATCTCTTGCCTATTTCATTCTCAACCAAAGCTTTCCAAATCTTAAAAGTGTCAAACACATCAAATTTCTTCCTTATGCAATAGACCCATACCTTTCTTGTAGCATCATCAATGAAAGAGACAAAGTACTATGATCCTCCAATAGAAGCAACCTGAGTTGGTCCCCACACATCTGTGTGAACAAGCTGCAACTTGTGCTTCTTCTTTGTTGACCCAGTCTTGAGAAAACTCACTCTCTTCTATTTTTCAAAAATATAGTGCTCACAAAAATCTAGATCTATGCTTTTCAAATCTAAAAGCTTACCTTTTGACTTAAGAATGGACATTCCCTTCTCACTCATGTGGTTGAGCTTGTGGTGCCACAACTTTGCATCTACATCTAAAGTAGATAATACAGAAGGAGAAATATCAGTAATACAATTACATAAATAGAGAGTACCTACTCTCTTACCTCTGGCTAATACAAGTGCACCCTTGGTGACCTTCCAAGATTCAGCTATGAGAGTTACTATACAACCCTCATCCCCTAACTTTCCTATAGAAATCAAATTCCTCTTTAGGCTGAGAACATGCATGACATCTCTCAACACCCATGTGTTGCCATTTTGCATTTTCAGCTGCACTTTTCCTTTGCCAATAATTTTACAAGGCTCATCATCTCCTAAATAAACTATTCCAAAATCTCCATGGACATAGTCACAAAAATATTCTCTATTAGGGGTAGCATGAAAAGATGCACCAGAATCTAAAACCCAAGATTCTATATTATTATGCAAAGAGAATATAAGAGCATCTTGTGCAATACCTGCAACTTTTACTTCTTCTTTACCTTCGTGCTGATTGTCCTTTTTAGGCTTTAACCAACAATCTTTGCTTATGTGCCCTATCTTTCCACAATTCCAGCAAGCTATCCTCCTGCCATTTCTGGATTTGGATCTACCTCTCATCTTTGACTTAGACCTTGATCTCCCTTTCTTGCTCTTCTCTTTTTTCCTTCCCCTACTCTCAAAACTTAAAGCATTCCTTGATGTTTCCTCTATGCTTTTCTTGTGAATTTCTTCATTCAAAATTACACTAACAACATCATCTACTTTTAAAATATTTGAAGTAGATGCATTATTACTAACTGCCATTACCAAGATATGCCAGCTTTCAGGTAAAGAACATAAGATTAATAGAGCCTTAATTTCATCATCAAACACTATTTTGACTGAATTTAATTGATTTACAATTCCATGGAAATCATTTAAATGATTAGATACAGATCCACCTTCCTGCATTTGCAAATTAAATAACTGCTTCATAAGATATACCTTATTAGAAGCTGAGGTTTTTTCATATAAATTTGTTAAAGTAGTCATTAACTCTATCGTAGACTTTGCCTATGATAAATTAGATATCACAGTAGATGCTAGACTCAATCTTATAGATCCAAGAGCCTTTCTATCAAGAACTTCCCATTCTTCATCATCCATGTCTTTGGGCTTCTTTACAACCCCTCCTAATGGTAAGTATAGATCTTTCTAATATAGATAATCCTCTATCTGCATTCTCCATAATTGGTAATTCTTGCCATTAAACTTCTCCATTCTCATTTTACTTTCTTCTGCCATTGCTTCTCCCACTCAAACAAAAACCTCTGTGAGTAACCTGTAATCAATACACACTAAACAGATCTGAACCACCTGTTAGTGAACCTAAGCTCTGATACCACTTGTTGGGGATCAACCAACAATTTGATTACTATTGAAAGTAACTAAACATGAAATTAAATCAGAATGATAAGTAACTAGAATCAAAAATAAAAAAGAACAAGAGATACAAGAAACCACCCTGAAAACTTGTATTAAACTCTTTACAGAAGGAATACAATTGAAGAAACTTCTTTTTTCCACACCTCTCTTAGATGTATAGATCTCTCTCAGATCTCTTTCCCTCAAGAGTTCTCTCTCTCAATTACAATCAATTCCAACAACCTGGAATGATACACATATATAAATATTGTACAGTCCAATTAAGCTATGAAGAATTATCCCTATTATATAGAATTAGGGATCATGAGCAATGTAATTACAACCATCAGATGAACCTCCTAATCAAGGGCTCAAAATAGTCTTACTAAAGATAGAGATGCAGACTTAAGACTATCACTTAATCTTACCATGCAAGCATTTTGTTCTATCCATAGAAATAACATTCTGGATGCACAGGTAACCAACATCGGTTCCTACTTGTCTGCCTGTGACTGACGCCGGCCGATCCATGATTGACGTCGGCATCTCTTGGTTAACTCCTGACCGATGTCGGTCACTCCTGACCCACGCCGATGACTGTGTAAATCCTACAACTTGTAAACTCACTCATTAGGTGAAGCTTTTAGCTCCACAACTCAACAATGTTGATCATGATTTATCTATAAATAGTGAAATCAAAGGAGATGGTTTCAAGACTTGAAGTGAGACTTGTAGAGGCTTGTGTGAGAAGTGTGAGCATTGGAGTGAAGGACAAAAGATAAGTAGTGTGCCTATTGGATAAATTGATGAGAATAATAGTTTTTTGATTGTGTGTATGACCTATAGGTCATATTTTTAATGCCAAATTATTGATCTTAGTGTTTGAAGTGTAAATGAAGAGGTATGATTTTGTAAAGAAGGTTTTGTTACTAAAGATCCATCATCAGGTGTTGAAGACATCAGTTCTAATGTGGAGGTGTTCTTATCAAATTAGGGTATAAAAGAGTTGGTATTTATTTATGGTAGTTTCTCCTTCTAAAATAGGTGTTTTATTAAAGTCAAGTGCTCTAAAGGAGTTGATCATCTTAGGGGTAAGTGATTCTTATGGAACATGCATTTCACTAAATTCTGGTCAAGAGGATTTGACCAATCTAGAGTTTGTAATACCTTATAAGATAGTAGTCCATGTGTTTACAAGATTGACAGTGGGTTTTATTTTCAAATAGGGTTTCCTACATAGACCTTGTGTTGTGTGTATAGTCTTACATTATCTTTATTGATTTATTGCTATGAATTATTTATATGTTTCATGAATATTTGTGTTGATTGCTTAAGTGTTTAAAATATAAATGGATTGTTTCCCACCACTAATTCACCCCCCCCCCTCAATGGATTGTATCTCTAATAATTGGTATCAAAGTAGGTCCTTTTGTAAGAGCTTGACAACTTGAAGTTGATCCAAGGTACAATGGCTAGTCAAAATGTGCAAGGTGGTTTCTTTACTAAGCAAGCATTGATGTTAAATGGATCTAATTATGCATTTTGGATTATTATGATGAGGAAATACATTATTTCCTTAAGTTTTGATGTGTGGAAATCTATTTTGGATGGTTATGTTACTATTGTTACTCCTCCATCTAGTGTTATAGATAAGAAGCTATTGGAGAACAATTCGAAGGCAATGAATGCCATCACTTGTGGTCTTATAGAGATTGAGTTCACCAAAGTAATTAATTACACATCTACCAAGGAAATATGGGATAAATTGAAGACTATTTTTGAGGGAGATTCAAAGGTCAAGATTACTAAGTTGCAAACTCACATAAGGAAATTTGAAAGTCTCAAGATGAAGGAAGAAGACTCTATGACATATTTTCTATAGAGAGTTAATCAGATTGTGAACTTCATCAGAGGTCTTGGAGAGAACCTTGAAGAGGATAATGTAGTTCAAAAGCTACTAAAATCTCTATCCCTCAAGTTTTATTAAAAAGTGTCTTCTATATAACAAAGTCATGATCTTACTCAAATGAATATGGATGAATTACATGGCACCCTTGCTACCTATGAGATGAGAATCAATGATGATATACCACCAAAGAAAGAAGCAACATTAAAAAAAGAAATGAAGCCAAAGAAGAAATTTGAATTTAAGAAACCTAAGGGGGATGATATTCCTGATATAGATGAGGATGAACTAATTGATTTGATCTCAATAAAATTGAAAATAGATTCAGGAAAGTATAAGGACAAACTATCCCTCAAATGCTTCAATTGTGGAGAGGTGGGACATTTTTCTAATAAGCGCCCTCCTAAGTATAAGAATGATGTTGATGAAGAATATGGTACATATCAAGATGAAGATAAAAGGACATTTAGGTCTGATAAGAGTAAGAAAGGATTAAGGAAGATTGACAACAAAAATAATTATTTCAAGAACAAGAAGAGTATCTACACTAATAGAGATTGCAACTTATCAAATGAGAGTGAAATTAGTGACTCAGAGTATGATTATAAAGATGATGGTCCTATTTAAGATGAAGCTCTATTCATGGATAAAGAAGGAAGTTTCTCACATCAAATAGAGTCTACTTGGATTAATTTAGATGATGATGAAGATGAGGTGGACTGTGAGATTGTATTAATGAATGCTCTTGAAGAACTAAAGATTGAGAAGAATATTAACAAGAAGACGAAGTCATAATTGAAGGACTATGAGGAGAAATTTATTTTATTTTAAGCAAGAATGAATGAAGATTCCAAAGAACATGAAGATATGGTCAAACATCTTAGTTGCCCATTGGAAATCCTATCTACAATCTTAAAAGCTAAAAAAGATAATTGTTTAAGATATGTAATTGAAAATGAATCATTGAAAGCAGAGTTAGATAAGACATCTAGTGAGGTAAAGTCATTTGTGAAATTTTAAAAGAGCTTAGGTGATCTAGACAATATTTTGAGTGGTCAAAAGCATACCAATGATAGAACTAGTCTTGGATATGAAGAAGAAAAAAATAATTTAACTCAAGATAAGATTAAGACTAATGTGAACAAGGACAATCAACCTCTGAAGACAAATCATCAGACAAAGAATGAAGGAGCTGGTAGAATAAAGATAAATCATATTAGACAACCAAATACCATGAGGTATGCAAGTTTCAATGGTTATTGTTACACATGTAATCAGTTTGGACATAGAGATAGAAAATGCAAGAGACCTATTAGAAATGAGTTTAAATGGAACTTGATGAGTTTCATCAATCAATAGGTGAAAATAAGGTTGAGTGCTTCAATTTTCATGTTATGGGATACTTTGTAAAACATTATCCATTTAAATTAAGGCAAGATAAGTCTTCCTCAAAAGAGTAGTTTGTTTCAACTGTCAAAAGATTGGACATATTGAAATATTTATTTTTAATTAGGAAAGGTAGAAAGAGCTTCTTACAAATGGAATGGTTTTATATATAACTGTGAATAGAGAGGTCACATTTCTAGGTTCTGCAAGAAAAGGCCTACAAGATAGAATATGTTTTATCAGGATCCCAGAGTGCAAGGTGAAAGGAAAGTTAACACATGGAGGCCAAAGGTGGTAAGTATGGGTCATGATGAGATTTCAAGTCTAAGTAATCTTTTTTCTATGGTGGAGAATGATTTAGAAGCTAAAGAGTGCCAAGGACTCTCATTATCTACTCATATTGACAATGAAGAGACCAAACTCAAGGAGAAGACCAAGGTACTAGTTGATGATAGTTTTGAGGTTTGTATGAATCCAAGCGAACATCCTATTATTATTGAATAATTCTCATGTAAACAATATTAGTTGTTAATGTCTAGTGATGAGGTTATGAATTACAAGGAAGATTATTTAGATGAGAAGGTATGCCATGAATTTATGTTGTTTCCATGTATTAATAATCTAATCATTGAAGAAAAGGAGAATGTTGTAGTGGATGAGGAAGTTGATTTTCTTAAATAGAAGAAGAAGAAGAAAAAAAAGGAGGAGGAGGAGGAGGAGGAGGAGGAGGAGGAGGAGGAGGAGGAGGAGAAGGAGAAGGAGGAGAAGGAAAAGGAGGAGAAGGAGGAGAAGGAGAAGGAGAAGGAGGAGAAGGAGGAGGAGGAGAAGGAGGAGAAGGAGGAGGAGGAGGAGGAGGAGGAGGAGGAGGAGGAGGAGGAGAAGGAGAAGGAGAAGGAGAAGGAGAAGGAGAAGGAGGATAAGGAGAAGAAGGAGAAGGAGGAGGAGGAGGAGGAGAAGGAGAAGGAGAAGGAGAAGGAGGAGGAGGAGGATAATGAATATGAGTATTTGTTTTTATTTTACAGCATTTAGGTATAGATGGTGTCTTTGTTTGTGCTTCTTAAGAGACTCCTTTCATGTGGAGAAGCACATGTTATTATTGTTTTTTTAGTTGGAGTAGTCTACAGGGTTAGATTGAAGGTTTCTTGGTGGGAAAGGAATATTTGTGAGTTGTCAAGATAATATTTTTGCATGGAAATTTCTATTGACCTTATTCTATCATGTTCTAGGTGGTTTTGTGTCTTGATAATCATATTTAAAATTATGGAGACACAATTGGCTAGAAGGTTTATGAAGGAATTATGTTATAGATGATGATCTAGGTATTTAAAATTGGTGTGCTTGAGGGGGCATATGATATTTATCTAGATATGAATTTTTAGGTTTAGAATGTGTGTCTACTAAAAGTTTTGGGATCTGCAAGTTCTGGGTAGGGCTATAAGGAGACTAGACACACCTAGTGAGAAGAAGAGTGTTTTTGTTTAGTTTCTACAAAAATTGAAAATAATGAGTGTTTTAAGATGAGTTATCAATTTATTTTATAACATTATTCCTATTTGGTTGGCATGAAGTTAAATTGGTGGTCGTGGAATTATTTTGAGAAACAAGGCTAGTAAGATTGTATGGTGGTTCATCATGGTGTGTGGAGATCTAAAGATGCTCAAAAGGTGAAATGGCTCAAAAATATTAGGGGGAGTCCCTATTAGATGTTTATTTGTAAGTTCCATTAATATTTTAGTTCTTTTATGTGTTCCTTTCTTTGATTTTAGTGCTTGGCTAAAGAGTGTGTTGACATGAAGCAAGAGGAAGGTATCAAGGCAAGAAGAGGTAGGCTCAAGGTAAGGGGAGTTTATACTATATTTATATGATGGTTTACTCCTATTGGTAGTATTTTTAGGTCCTCAAGATAATTTGGTTCCCACTTTTTCATGGTGCCAAAGGGGGATAAATTTCTTATTGTGCGAGTGCTTGAAGAGAGAGAAGAAAGGTGAGTTGTATGATGACTGTTGACATCAATGATGGTGGGTGTTGAAATCAATGAATAAGGGGGATATTGTTGGATTATTTTCAATGATGTCATGGTGATGTCAAGGATGTGTATAGGTGAGTGATGAAGTACATTGATATTCTAAGTGACAATGATAAAGTGTGTAATGTGCATGTCCTAGTATGCTTGAAGTATGCGTGCTTGATCTATAGTTTTGGTATGGTTTGAGATGATTAAGAATGAGTCTTAAGTATTTATATTGTGTAATGGGTCATATAAAAGGTCCATGGTGGTTAGAGTGATTATTTTCATGAGTGGTATTCATCTGGTTCTTCATTTTGGTCATCTTGGCAGATTGGTCTAGTGGTAGAAAATCTGAGTAGGCATATTGATGATGTCATAATTGGCACATGTGGTTGATTCAAGGGGATTTGGTCATATGGTTATGATCAAATTATTCACTATTTATTATGTGATAATTATTAATTCATGAATTTAATCATATTCAATGATATGAGGGTGAAAATTTGGCTTCTCATAAAGAATTCATTATTTTCCCATACTTAGCCAAATTTGCATATGGCCAAAAAGAGTTGAGTAAACATGTTGATGAGGTTAGAATTAGAACATGTGGAGGTATTAGGATAAAATTATCATATTTTTTTTTAAAATTTTGTGCCTAGTTAATATGAATCAAATTTTAGATCATGTGATGTAGTGTGTCAAAAGTTATACATAAGCAAAGTTGGCCTTTCAGGTAGTTCTAAGCATAGTTAACTCTATGGATGAAAATTCTGATTGAGCATGTTGATGATGGATTATATATCACATGTGTGGTTTATAGGAGAATATTTTAATATTAATTTATTCTCCTGTGTGAGGATATCACATGGTTCAAATTTGAGATCATGCGTCTAAGTGCAGTAAAAGTTATTGAGGTTCAAAATTAGCTTCTCAGGTATTTTGAAATGGTTTATATACTTATTTAATTTTGCATAAGGTAAAGATTGAGAAACTCTCAAGGAGATCAACAGAGCATGTTTGATCCAAGATGTTAAGAATAAAAAATATTTGAGGGACTGTTCTATGTGTAATTACTAAGCAAAGGTAGAGGATAATGATCCAACATCAAGTGAGCATTCATACAAAATGATCTGGCAGTGTGTACCGAGTCAAAGCACTAAAAGTATTCGATGTTTAACATTGTTAAAGTTTGAGATAATTAAAATAATATCAATGGAGTGTGATTGGATAGTCTAATTGAGAGCATATAGATGAAGGAAATTGGTGGGCATTTAACTATGACCGTTTGAATTTGAATATTTGAATTTTACAAAGGAAAAGACCATTGTCTAGTTTTTGTGCCATATCTTTCGATCTATGCAGAATTTACTTATGGTGTAAAAATTACAATTGTAAAGTACTAAAATGTTCATTTATAAATATATATTTTAAGATTTTAAAGTGTGTACAAACATATTTATAAATGGTCAAAGTTTACTTTGTGTTCAACTATGTTCTGCAAGTGAACCAAGAAGGATAATTGAGCTTGTGTAGATGTTGTTTCAATGTTTCATGATGAATTGATTATTAGGGATAATTTTAGACTCCATAAAGATCATATGTGTGAATTATAAAGGTTTGAAAAATAGTGTGTAGTATGAACAAAGGTTTAGAAGTCAACTATGTATTCATTTATGGTGATTGTGTGCACAGAATGTTGATTGAGCCTACACAGAAGAGTGCAATGATGACTTTAAACATTTGAGGATGTCCTAAGTGACATAAGGAGTGGATATATGTATTTTAAATTAGTCTTGTGATTTTTTTTATTGATGAATTTTTATATGAGTGAATATGTCTCCATGATACATATAAGAGCTATAAGGGCCTTATTAAAAGGTGTAGCTACTTAAGGGTGACCCATAGATGCTATGGCTAACCTATGAAGATGGTAGTTAGCCATGTATTCATATTATCTATGAATTAAGGGTTAAGGTATTTATAATTTCCAACTAAGATGATGTCGATCATGATTTATCTATAAATAGTGAAACAAAAAGAGATGGTTTCAAGACTTGAAGTGAGACTTGTAGAGTCTTATGTGAGAAGTGTGAGCGTTAGAGCGAAGGACAAAGGATAGGTAGTGTGCATGTTGGATGAATTGATGATAATAGTGGTTTTATGATTGTGTGTATGAATTATAGGTCATATTTTTGATGTTATATTATTTCTCTTTCTGATTGAAGTGTAAGTGAAGAGGTCTGAGTGTGTGAAGAAGGTTGTGTTACTAGAGATCCATCATCAGGTGTTGAAGACATCAGTTCTAAGGTGGAGATGTTCTTATCAAAGGAGGTTTTGAAGTATTTTTTATTCCTTAGGGGTATTTTTTCCTTGTCAAATAGGTGTTTTACTAAAGCTATGTGGTCTAAAGGAGTTGATCATCTTAGGGGCAAGTGATCCTTATCGAATAGGTGTTTCACTAAATTCTAGTTATTAGGATTTGACCAGTCTCTAGTTTGTAATACCTTATAAGATATTAGTCCATGTGATTATAAACTTGAGATTGGGTTTTATTCCCCAAGAGGGTTTCCCATGTATACCTTGTGTTGTGTATGGTCTTACATTATCTTCATTGATTTATTATTATGAATGATCTGTATGTTTCATGAATGGTTTTGTTTATTTCTTAAGTGTTTGAAAGGATTTAAAATATAAGTGGATTGTTTTCCACCACTAATTAAACCCCCCTCTTAGTGGATTGTACCTCTAACATTCCAATCACTACTTAGTCACTTTTTACACTACTTTCGATTAACCCACATTATATTCCTAATGTACAATCTCGTATGCATAACATTGCATCTTTGTATAAGTTAAGGTGTTACATTTGGAACAAGGTGCTTAGAAACCAAATAAAACACTTGAATGATATAATTTAATACATAATCCATTAGATACACATATTTCATGCTATCTTTTACCACCTGATTTAGTGGCACCTAAGCTTACATTATATGATGGAAAAGGTTACCGTGAGAAACAAATGAGAGAATTTCACACAACATGTCTGGACTATGCATGAAATGATAGGTTATTGACCAATTTAATTCATAGGAGTTTAAAATAATATGGCTTAAGATGGTTTTATGATTTAACATATCATTAAGTTCATGCATTCAATCCTTTGGTAGATTTTTTCCTTGCACATTTCTCAATAACATAAGTGAATAGCCTCAAGATTATCATAAGATTATGAAAACTCTTTCAAAAATAAAAAGTGAAGGCATTCATCAATCCTCTGAGACATCTATTTCTATGGTTTCATTACCTATATTTTCATCACTAAATACAAATTTCATACCGACATATAATATGGGGATAATCCACAGGTTTCAATAGATCAATATGCTAATCTTTACATAGTCACTTTTTACACTTCCTTTGGTTAACCCACATTATATTCCTAATGTACAATCATTTACGTATAACATTAAAACTCTGTAGAAGCTAAGGTTTTACATTTTAAACAAGATGCTTAGAAACCTAACTAGACACTTGAATCATAAACGTTAATACATACTCCATTGGCTACACATATTTCATCTTATATTTTACCACCTAGTTTAGTGGCACCTAAGATTACATTATATGATGGAAAAGGTTACCTCAACAAAAAATTGAGATCATTTCACACAATATGTGTGGACTATGCATGCAATGATAGGTTATTAACCAAGTTATTTCCTAGGAGTTTAAAAGATTATGGTCTAAGATGGTTTTATGATTTACCATATCATTCAATTCATGCATTCAATCCTTAGGTAGATTTTTTCCTTTCACATTTCTCACTAACATAAGTGAAAATATTTCATATACTCAGATAATTGCTTGACTCAAACATGAATCCAATGAGTCTATTGTATATTATGTATTATGGTATAATACCATGTTATCCAAAATGACAAATCCTATGGTAGATAAGGAATTTTAATACATATTAAAATATAATTTGCTTTCACCTCTACATGAGTCTATTACGTTTAATAACTTTATGTCACACAATTAAGGAAATATAGGTTACATTGTTTCTAATGAATAAGCTAAAGTATGTAACTAACCCAATTTCTACTTCTAATACAAAAAATATGAGTCATCCACCATATAGGGTGAATCCAAATAAAAATAAGAGTGATGAAAATAAAAAATTTAATGTAGTTTCAAGTAATATTCCATGTATTTTTTCTATCCACTCCTCCAAACACACAATTTCAAAACTTTCCAAAATCTTCCTACAAGGTGTTAAAAAATTTGTTGGAATGTCACTTCATATCACTCCCTCACATTAAAGAGGTTGATGTGAGTAAACCTATACCAAAATGATTTGATCAAAATAATTTTTGTGACTTTCATAGAGCACCTAGCCATACTACCAACAAAAGAATCAATTTGAGACATAATATACAATATTTGATAGATGATAACATCATTGAAGTGGGTACATCTACCAATAATGATACATAGGCATAATCAAGTGAGAGTAGAACATTGATTATATTTATTTATCCTTCCCTAAGAATACAAGTCAAGAAAAAATAAATAAATTATAAGTTCATTACACATATAATTCATACCTTCCACTAGATTCTTATCATTCTCATACAGAGGCACACCATCCTTTGAATTGAACTATTGGTACATATCATGTTTTATTGCAATCTAGACCACTTATAACATTTTTAAAAAATGATATATTAGATGTTGATTTTTATCTATACTCTTTTTTCATTCAATCCTACATTGATCATTAAAATATATAAAGTGTCATGCTTGATAATGATTCAAGTGTGAATATGTACACTATCACAATTCTTTTTCATTCTAGATAGAGAGATAAGGATATAATTCCTATAAAAAAAATAATAAATGAATTCAATGGCCATACTCAAAATTATATTGGTGAGATAATATTACTACTATAGGTGGGTCCAACACATGTGGCCACCAAATTTATAATAGTACCTAGTGTAAGAGTCTTCATTATGTTATTAGGACATCCTTAGATTCATCAATTTTATATATTACCTTCTATAATAGACATGTTTTAAATATGTTTTTGATAATGATGTTATCACATTCATGGAATTATATATAAATAAACCATCTAACCAATAATTATTATTCCTACACAAAAAATATCAATTGAGCAATCTAATGTGTAACAACCCCACTAAGAGCTAACTAGAAATACATGATTTTTTTAAAAATTGAACACATATACTATAAATAGTTTACACCATAAGATTATAATCAGAGATCATAAAAAATAATATAACATGAATAATGCTACATCATAAATCATTGATCACTATTATCATAAGAAACACATCATAATACTAATATAGAAATTAATTACACTTAACCAACCACAACTGATACATGCCTACAACCACTTTTGTCAATGTACAATAACTAAGTAATTACTACTTATCATGATAATGTTTTTAATAATAAATACAATATAATATAATCTACATATATAGTATACATGTCTCTTCAGAGCATGAGTTCCCTGAACTCTATAGTATATGTGGTAATCTCAAGTGTCATCTCAAAAGTAGTACTATTATGAGGAGGGAGAGCATCATTTGAGCACTTTTACACACCAACCATAGACCAATAATCCCCCACACTAATACCATAATGTAAATGATATCCCTTCATAGATGATTAGATAGTGATGGCATTGGAATCTAGAGAGACAAGCTAGTACCCATGTGTTATATGATTTCTAAAACTAAACATGTAGTGTATCATAGAAACCCATTCTATTGCAAGATATTACACAAACATGTAAATCATAATCATAAAATTAAAATGTCTCACCAAACATTACTTTGGCTAAAGTTTTCAAATAATAAATAATAGTGATCTATAGATTAGTCAAAATTCATACACACTAGTTGATTGGATTACCTTCATTTGGAATTGTGATGCTAGTAAGATAGTGAAGTCCATCTCACTACTTACT
>JARHVA010003138.1:722500-847500 GCA_037957365.1 Torreya grandis | reverse complement strand
GAAGACAATTTTGGCTTACATTAAATATGTCTCATTGTCATTCCATTAATAAATTATCTAGACTGATAGTGGTATAAAAGCCATAGATTAATAAGTCTTTTTTTCATTCTTCTCTCATTTATTTAAGTTATACAGGATACACACTTTTAATTCTAGTTTAATAATTTTCTTGAGTATATAACTGACATTAGCAACACATTTATTTGAGGAGGATGCCTAAAACTAATTGAAGGAGAAAATATAGGCCTGTGCACTTTTTAAAATGACTAAAACTTTTTTTTTGGGATTTTGGTTGTTTGGAGTAATTTTTATATCAATACTCTATGTTTTTTATAGAATTGGTAGGTTTTTTGGTTGTATAAAGTTATTTTATTGTCTTTGACTACATCCTCAACCATTCGGCAATGTATTTCCTTATTGATGATAAGACTTGGACTTGACATAGATAAATGCAATTCTGCACTACAGGAAAAGAAGTGATAGTCATAAACTAAAGTGTGTCAGTCCCAAGTAGAAGCTTGGAAATTGATAGATTCCATGTTTGTTGTTTTAATCCTTTATTAGGCATAAATACTATCAAATAATTCATACATCTTCATTTTCCAATATTGTAATTAAATCAACCAAATAAAATAAAGGAGAGATATTTTAATTTCAATTTTTCATTTTAAAAATAAATTTAAAAAAAAAGTGTTATTTATCAGAAAATTTAAAACATTTAAAAAGTGAATAAAAATAGTCATTTGAAAAAGCTACTCTAAAGTAATTTTGGAAAAAAATAACCAAAATTTGTAATTTAAGGATAAATAAGGAGATCAATTCTTTTATCCATTCATTTCTATATAAAAATGCAAATCTAGAAATGAATAAAAAATGAGTAGTATATCAAGTATGAGGATTTATACTTAAGTTGGTGTTAATGATAGGGTAAATCCTTTTCACGTGCCACATAGGTACCATGTACCACTCAGATCTCATGCACCTTAAATCCTCTTTTATGTACTATAGAGTATATAGAAAGGGCTAAATTCTTTAATGTACCAATGTGTATATTTAAAGAGTGGGTATATAGAGAGGTTTTCTATATAGTTTTTGTGGTATATAGAAAAGGGGACCATTTGGAGTGATAAGGAAGCAATTTAGGGTTAACAAAACTCAAAACTCAAAATTGAAAACTCAAACAATGCATTCAATCAAATCTATCAATTGCACAACATTGACTAGAAAATACATCTAGTTAGAATGATCTTGACAAGTGGAAAACACACTCATATTCAATGATATATGGTTTGATATTTATAATGGTGAGAAATAACTAGTTGAGCCAGTAGGGAATGAAAATGATATTTAGATATGGAAGCACAAAAACTATAAATAATTGGACTTTATGAGGTCCTTAGTCAATGAAGATGTGTTTCATCATATTTAAGGGTGAAACACTCTATCAGAATCATTTCATAAACTTGAAGTAGCAATATTATTCTTACTTAGAGTTAGAATTCATTTAGGTGAAGTTTAAGCTGTTTAACCTCAAGTTGAAATATCATAGTGTGATGTGATTGGCTTTGGAGATACATGTCATCAGGCATGATGTAGATGCCATAGGTTTTAAAATTGACATATATGACTAAATTCATAAAATCCCTTCTTTCTAAATATTCAACTTACTTGAAATATCTAAAAGAAATTAATTACTTGAAAACTCACATTAGATCACTTAGTTAAAAATATGGTAGAGAAAAATCCTTTGGTTAATTAGATGACTTTAAGGCATCAGACACTTGCATTAGGTTAGGACAGTAACATTGATGCTATTATTTGTTTTGGATGTTAGTGTCAATGGAGAAATAAATTAGGTATTGGTTTAGAACTTTTAGAGGTGGAAGATAAGTATATATTAATCATTCTAAACAAGATAGAAGACTTACGCCATCAGCATAAGATTTTTCAAACTAAGAGATATGCCAAGGGGCATAAGATAGAGTAAATGTGAAATTTATAGAAATGGGAAAGGTCTAAAACTAACATTAACAACCAAGGTGTAAGTTTTCCAAGTGTACAATACCAAGGTGTTATATAATCAAAAAATAGTGTCTACATTTTCCCACCCTTTAATCAAGTAATAAAAATTTTATTTCAAAGGAAAGGAATGCATACATGGGAATGTATGCACACCTTGTCTTTGTGTGTGCCAAAATTAAGATATTTTATGGTGACTAAGCTTCAACCAAGAGCATGCTACAATATATAATCAGTGCATATAATCTTAGATTAAAATTAATTGAAACTATTGAAATTAAAAAATCAAGGTTTAGGACTACACCTATGTGTTGATGTAACAGCCTTGCCTTTTGGCAAGTAGATTTTTAAAAAAATGTATCATCATAAGGATATGAAATTGAGATTAAGAAAAATATAGATAAATATCGAAAGTGCAAATATCAAAGGAGATATATATAAAGAGAGAGAGAGAGATATAGATAAAGATTGGAAGGCCCATGCCCCCAAACTTGAAAAAAGGTGAGTTTCCACCTATAAGTTGAGATTATCTCAATGATGTAACCCAATAATAGTTATAACTTGGTGAGTTCGGCTGATATACTTAGACCTAAATTGAAAACTTGGCATGATTGAGTGATTTAATCACCTCAACATATCAAAAGGAGAACCATCTACTATAGTACACTAGTTCAATAAAAGTCCATAAAAGTCCTTGGGGTATCAATACATACTATGATAATAGTCTATAGAAGAGTTTTGAAATTTTAAACTAATTTATATTTTTTTAAATTAGGCACATGTTGCATAGAATATGTACCTTAGATATGTCTCATGCTGAAACTATGTATACAAATAGTACCAATGTATAGAATTCTACCATAACTATGAATCTAAATCATATAATTATGTGCTTTGGCCAATTCATAAAACTATGTAAGTGTGAAAAACATGATTTTAAAACATTCCCCCACTATATAAGGATAAATATGAAAATTTATATAAGTACCAAAGTGGAGAACATGTTTCCAAAATAAGCCCCCACTGTAAATTGGAAATGTTGAATATTAAAAAGGTGACGAGAACATGCTTCCAAATCATGCCCCCACTATATCTGAAAACTATGAATGTGTGTGGAATCCATGCTCATATGACACACATCCAATGAATATAAAAACTATGCCAAGTTTGGATAACATGCCTCTATGGTATGCCTCAACTGATATGCCACCCTTTGACATGAGGGAAAGATAAGAGCTAGTAGTTAGCTCACCTTAAAGGATAATCCAACTATATAATTTGTGGATGTAACCATGTAGCATATATAAGAACATGTCTAGGTAGATATATCATTGAAGATCATAGAACCATGTGATCACGTGAAGGCCTAAGATATATAATAAATATCATAGAAACATAAAATTGGCAATAATACAAGATCAACAATTAAACAAGCACACACATGAGACCACTCAAAATCAAAGTGGAAATACAATGGTCTAAGGATACCTCAAACAAGGGGAATGTTCAAATTCCACACAATCGAATGGACATGACTTAGTCAAATTCCCATGAAAACAAGAATGCCATATTAAAATGTCCATAACATAAACCATGACATATTCAAATGTCAAAGAAATCATATATAGCTGAGAAGTATATAAACAAATGAGCATATTCAAATTATTTAATAGGCAAGATAGTATCAAGATAATACACTCAAAGAAGTGCATAAATAGAAATATAAGAAACCAACATAAACATGTCATAGTAGCCCATGGATCAAATTTGTTAGGAAAAAATGCCTAGTACATAGCATATCAATTACCATATGTAATATATAGTCATGGATAAAGGTATGTGTAAGTACATATGTAATCTCAAACATGATAATGGAATGTGTTCATCAAACCATATAACATTTGTGTATCAAGATCAAAGAAGCAGATTCCCCTAATGCCCACATGACATGAGTAGAGGGAAGGCCCAACATCTAAAAGAGGAATAGATCATGCATCTATTTATGTTTGTATCATATGTCAAGTAAAAGTGTGACACATGTGTATATATAAAATTCCCTAAATATGACATCCATCAATATGGAACTAACACATGGATGCCAATGATCCACTAGAACATGTAGGTGCCAAAAATATTTTTAGATTTGTGAATGTTTTTGATTTTTTTGGTGTTTTGGAGTATTTGAAGAAGGAAATACCATCCTATGATGCCATATAATGCATGGTCTTAAATATCTCCCCAATGTGAACTTGGTGTAATACTAATGTGATGTTGCTGAGGAACATGCATGTGTAATATATATCATTATAGTAGCAACAGTGCTCTATGTATGTAAAATAGGACTCTATGGTTAAGAACCAGTAGTATGAGAAAAAGGAGTAGGGGTTTGTAGAACCCATCATTGAGTGATCTATGGTTTTATTTTAATAGTATTAACAGGTACATGTGTAGGTGATATAACTATATAAACATGGTGTGTGGTAGAAGATGGATATTTCATGTAATCCACTTTATATTTCTAATGTAATGGTATCTCAAGTAATGGCTACCTAGTAAAGGGGATTAGATTTTGCTTACCCTTTTCTAGTGAATTAGCCTTAGTAGGCTTGATATTTAGTTGTTTGGGTATTAGTTTATTTTATTCAAGAGGATGCTCATATGGAATTTTGGAAATTGTAATTACCTGATTGGCATAAATGTATTTAACACACCCATGCACTATAGAAGGTACAATTCAAAGAGTGCGTATTTGAGGTCTTCATAATAACATATCAAAAATGCCCATGGGATGGATAATGAAAATGTTGTAACCACATGGGTAAGCCCGACCTATAAAGGTATATCAATCTCACCAAGAACCTTATAGGAGGTCCCATTAAATGCTATAATTGATCTAGAAGAGGGGTGTAAATCATAATGAGTATAACCCAAGTGTGTAATTAATTTCATGGTGCAAATATTTTCACTTGCACCATTATCAATCATAACATTGCATATGGGGTGTTTATCAAGGCATGTTCAATTTAATAGAGAATTAAGATTAGAGTCATCATCCTTAATTTCACTATCATCAAAGGATATATATGATCTTTGAACCATAAGAAGTGTATGTCATGTGTAAATACCAATAATTCCATCTAGTGGGTGCCCATAATGTGATGGAGCAAGATGTGCATTATATGCCATTTGAACTTTTGGTTCTTTCTTATTATGGTTTTACAAAGGATTATTAAATATTTTTTGTTTATATTGATCACTAGGTTGTGAACTTGATTCCTTTGAAGGATCCTCAAATGTAAGTTTCTAGTCAGCAATAAGGTCTTGGATCTTATGTTTCAATGTAAATCATTAATTTTTAGAATTTCTTGGTCCTTGTTGATAATCACAATAAGCAATTACATCATACCCTTTAGGTAGATATTGACTTATATCAACCTCTATAGGATGAGGGAGAAATATAAGCTAGAACTCAATTAACTATTGGAGTAATGACACTACAAACTAAGGTAAATGTGAGAACTATCTCCTCAATGCCTTAGATTAAAAAATCTAATTAGGTTGGTGTGAGACTACATTAACCATGATGGTTTTTTCCTTAGGCTCAGAAGGTTTGACCTTATAACTTGGTTTTGTTATAAACTTATTACTAGATGTATATGTAGTCAGTGTGTTTGCTACATAGTTGAGCTTATTTAATGAAATAAGCTTCATTTCACATTTTTGTAAAACATGGAATAAGTCATCAAAATATTGGAAATATTTGAAAACAATGGACTTATGTAATAGAGAAAGTAAAATTTGCTTGAATATGTCTTGAAATTCTTTATCTGCCATAGGATTAGTCATTTTAACTAATATTTTATTATATCTTAAGACATATTCATTGATAGGTTCATTGGTTCATTGTTTAATTTTATAAATTTGAGCATAGGAAAACTTTTAATAAATGTTAACGAAAAAGTGTGATAAGAATTGGTCTACAAGATGTTTAAATGCTTTCATAGTTTAGATAGGTAAATCATAGAACCACCTCAAACCATAATCCTTTAGTCTTCTCAAGAATAATTTGGTCAAGAATTTATCATTATAATAATATTCAAAGCATGCTACATAGAAGGATCAAAGGTGTTTCTCAGGATCACCCTTGCCATCATAAAATGGAAATTTAGGTGCAACAAAATTAGTTGGCAAAGGGTGTAAATATATCTCAAGTGCAAGCAGATTATGCAACACATCTCATTAATCAAAGCATGAGGTTATTTTAAAACATTTTGTTCAATTTGAATAACTTTGTCCTCTATGTTCTTTATAACGTGAAGGAGTGTCTAAACTATGGACCCATAATGATTTAGATTAAAAAGTTGAATAGTCACCAAGGGGATGTAAACATGGTTGATTTGAGATGTAATAGGAATTAAAATTGGTATATATATGGTATATGTAGTAAGGTTGATAGGTATGGAGTCAATTTTATTATCTTTTAAGGATTCAACATCACTAGGTGAGGAGGCCTTAACTTTATTATGTTTATTTATTTCATCTTCTGTAACATAAAAAAATGCATCAATTAATATTTTGCTATTATTGAGATGAGTTATCAAGGCCTAATTATCTTCTAGTTTAAAATGAGTTTTTGATTTATCAATTTTCATTACTTCACTAATGAAATTTTTAAAACTTGGTAAAAGAGTACAACAATTAGATATCAACAATAGAAAAATAAAATAAACCTAGATGACCTAGGGTTTAATGCTCAAATATCAGGTTCACCAAATGTTTAACCCTAATTTAAAAGTTGGATATGATAATCATCACTTGGGTTATGTAGAGTTAAGAATATAGAAATGAAATGGCACAAGGGTGATAACCAAATCTATAATAGGCCAAATACATGCTAAACTCAAATATAAGCATATGATGATTTCATAAAATTGAGATAGTCTAAATATGTAAAGTACAACTAATATATGTATAGAAATGACATAAAATAAGGTACTTAGATGATTCTGATGCTAACATAGTGCTAGATCTAAAATATGTAAGAAGAGAGTTGGAATATATTTTTGGAATAGTCATAATATTTTGAGTCTGACACTTCCAAAGCTCTGGATACTAACATCAACCTAGGATGGTTACATCAATGTTATTATCTAGGTTCGATACAAGTATCCTATATGGAATACCTAATGGAAATGGATGTGACTACATAGATATTTTTGTTCTTTTATTCATCTTCACTTTGGAGCATTTAGATCTTAGTCATAAATGGTCTTTCCTCATGAAATTATAAAACCCTAGTAATACATATTCATAGTGACATTAGGGGAAAATGGGTTAGTGGGCACACAGTGTCAAGTTGACCCCAAGAACCTTGTTATCAGTGGAAACTACCTACATATCCAATACTTTAGAAGAGGGCCTTAGACTCATGTAGTTTCCCCTACATGCTGTATTATGTGTGAATTATGCAATGTGTGTAAAGTATAACAGTGACCTAGCTTATTACTTGGAAAATTAGATTTTTGGGTTGATCCTTTAATACTTTAGACCTATATATGAGTTGTACCTATGAATGTTGTGTAAATAGGGAAGGTTTTCTCAATTGAATGCTTGATAGAGTGATTTTGATAAATTTCCTTGGTCTCTTTGGTCTTTTTTTTAGATGAAGAATGAGTGAGGGTTGATCTTGTATTTATACCAATACACTTGGAGTAATAACTCACATTAAATCTATTGATGATAAATTTTACCCTATTCTCAAAGTGGGGACCCTCCTTTCTTCAATTCTCAAAAATTCCCAAAATGCTAAGCATAGTAAATCATTTGACTGCATGAAGTATTGATTGAATGTACCAATACTTATGTTTCTCAAATTTTTGGTTAATCATTTATTTCATAATAAGGATTGATACTTAAAAATATTCAAATTATTGTAAGTTTTCTTTATGTTTTTATTTGGTAATGAATTTTTGACCATGGACAGTTTGATGCTATGCAAACAGGATTTTACTGAGGAAGCATGACCTAGATCTCTATTGCATCAGTAGTTTGCATACTACTGATGCAATATTACTGCACATGACCACTATATGCAAAGGAACACATCCTAAATTTACATTAGGTGACCATAATGAACATGTCACTGAGGTTCCTCTCCATAAAGAAGTAAGGTAGTCATAGGATCCTTGTAGTAGCTACTCCTAATTATTGCCAAAACACTATTCACCTCATGTGATTTTATGGATCTACCACAAACTTTTTCAAGATCCATGAACTGACTTACATTGGTGTTATCTATCATTTCATAATGTTTTCATCTCAGGGAATCATGTTTGTAATTTCACACAAAATACATTACATGAATAGGAATTATACTTTTTTTCTTATTTCAAAAACACACACTAGAAATGAAACACACACACACAAAAGTCACCACATCATTGGCATGGCCCCGTTGTTGGAAACTAATGAGAGGTCACTAAAAGACCTCCATCCTCTATGTATCATCTACCCTCCATTATGCCACTGCTTACTTAGGAGATATCTTGTTGAAGCTTATGTACATGATTTTTTCAAGGGAAATCCTCCCCACAATGTGGATGTCGTGTACAAGTGAAGATGCATCCATGATGTAAATTTTTTTTACAATTTTGACTCTAACTCTTGGATTTGAATTTTTCGACATAAAACTAACTCTTGACATATTTTTAATAACTTTTCAACTCAAGATGATACATAGGATTTTTGAAAATAAAATCTCGTTAAAAATATATACAAGACTCTTTTTGACATTAATATTAAAAAGACAAAAGACCACTTTTTACAAAATTAACACTTAATTTTTTTCATAACAATGACTAGAAGGTCATGATGACTATTTTGACATTGACTAGATACTTTGGACAAAATACAAAACATATAATTTCAAAATCCAATTAGACTTAAATACTAAACTCTAGTCTTCGACAACTCAGAATAAAATACTCAAATAACATAATATTGATCGAAAATAAATTCTTAACTTAAAATCAAAAGGGATGTTAATACTAACTCATAGGATAGTTTAATTACATAGAAAATGATGTAATGGACTCCTAATAAATGTCTAACTAAACAAAAGAATTTATGTCTCAAACTTTAAAGTCATGACACAATTAAAAAACAATTAAGTTTATAAAACTTAAGACTTAAAATAAAATGGCATAACCTAAATATTTTGAAAGACAATGACTTACAAAGTGAGAGACTTGAATTTGGCATGTAGGATGTATACTTTAATAGAAGAGAATGAAAAGTGATATTGTGAGAACTCTTGCATGAACCAACTATTGGTTTAATAGTTGCACACTACACATTGAATGGATGAATCTGCTCTTCTTGAATTAGGTGCAGGCATTTCAAGAACATCTGGATTTGTTATGGGCATCAAATGTATGGATAACAAGTTGATCTGAGACATGGATGCAATGAATATTATAGGTTTTTAAAGTCATCGAATGTATGGTATAGTTGCGCTTTGGGGAAATATCAATGTTTCTTCATAGTTAGTATTTGATTAAGGAAATGGTAGTAATGTCAAAGGTGATAGGCATTATAGAACTGTGTAACTATACTCAAATTGAATCAGCTATGAATAGAACCATGTGCCAGTAGCTAACAAAGATAAGATCACATTCAATACTTGTACTTGTTCTAATAAATGCCATCATTTTCCCTTCACAAATTTGTAAGATCTACTCCTATATAAAATCCATTTTCAGATTATTCAAAGAACATCAGAGGGATGATGACAAATGTTATGGTTGCCCCTATAAACAAATCATTAATCCACTAGAGACCACCTTCTTTGATACCATCGTTAGATATTAGAGGAGCTAATATATAAAAATAAATAATGTAAAGAGCCAAACTACTTCTCTTTAATTAATTAACACACTTTGATTATCATTACATAATAATCATTTGGGAGTGTTTAAAAATATATAGGATTTAGGACATCCTATTATTAAGCTAAGCTCCCTATAAAATCTCAACTACACAACCACCATATTATCACTCAAACCAAATACTATTCTCGTGAGTTTTTATAACTCACTCACAAATATAATCTAACTAATAATCATAATATTGTTATAAAACAATATTCTGGTTAACTTATAACTATTTACCTCTCATTAAATACCTCAATTTTACATAAATGTAAAAGTTATTCCTAATAGAAAAAGGAGGGTATTGCTAGGTCTTGGCCACCACCAACACATGGGAGAATGTTTAATACTAACTATGAGGAAAGGTAAGATGAAAAGGATGATGATAACATTCCTCTTGTTAGGAACAAACCAAAGAGGCCACCACAACTTTCCACTTCAAGTGTTTAGGACCTACATCCAAGATTTGAGCAAGGAGGATCTCACAGTTAGCTTGGCCCCTCCCAAGGCCCATAATAATCTCTACATCTACTTTGGGTGCCATTCTAGAAAGCCTAGGTATTCAAGGTCAATAGTAGAAGGGTCAGCCTGACCCTTCTACTATTGACCTTGAATAATTACAAGGCATTGAGCTCTCTATGGAATAATTATAGGCACTAATTGGTAGAAACATTGAGAAGGTATACAAGAGGAAAAGGGAGCCCAATATAACTATTATTGTTGTTCCCACTAGCACACCATAGGCTACCCTTGGAGCACAAGATCTCAATATAAGTGCCTCACCACTACATTCTTTTCTAATTGCAAGTACATTTTAAATTGGTTTTACTTTTTCATTTTCTCCTCCCACCATTGCTCACCTATTGGCTTTGATATCATCAGCCTCTGCAACTATAACTACTCAACCTTTAGTTGACACTAGCATGAGCCAAGATAGTATTTCCTTAAGATTTACCATCCCCCACTTTGTTTCCCATGCCATTGTAAATATTGCATCTTCATCAAGCTCCCAATACACTAGTTCTAGTTAGGTTATTAGTTCCAATCCTTCCCTATTAGCAATAACTTGTGCATCACTTGTTATTAGTTCCCCTACATCTACAAAGCCATTAAGGTCCATTTCAAAACTATTCACCTTTCCAAATACACCTTTGCCTGCATACCTATTCAATATTGCCACGATTGCAAAGGTGAGTGTGCCTCCAAAATTGCCTTCATTTATTCTAAGTATGGGCCTTGCAAGAACTCTATTTGGCACACTTAGGAAAATAGACCCAACAAACTTGCCTCACATTCCTATTGCATCTCTAGACTCTACCTCAACTACACCACCTATAACAAAGATAATTCCTATTGTTGTCCCTAATTGGGTTTGAGATATTATATTGGCAATAAAACAAGAGAGACCTCAGGTAATCCTATCTGCACCATAGATTGGCATGAGATTTGATGTTTCTACAAGTAGAATAAAAAGAGTGGTGAGGAGGTAGGTTAAGTAGCCCCACTGTAGCTTAGTTGTGGCTCATGAAAGTGAAGATTCCCTCTTGAATCTAATAAATAAGAGTAAGGTTGGCCCAAGTGATGTGGATGAGTATGTAGAGGACCCTATGTCTATGATCCAAGCTAATAATAAATCCATAGTGGCCCTAATGAAAGGTATGTATCAAGAGATGAAGAGATTGAAATAACATGCATTGCCTAAAGTGCCAAAAACCACTACATTCTAGGTGTTTAATGTAGTCATCAATGTCTTTAATTTATACAAGGTCATGAAGAGAAGGAAAGAAGATAGGACTCTATAGTATAATGTGGTCATTAAATATGACCAAAAACTTATACTCTATGATGCCAAGTTGTCAAACATGGCTAGAGTTATAAGGAGCAACAAATTCCTAGACCTTAAGGTATTTCCACTTGAAGACATCATCCCAGCATATACCATAATCATGAATATAAGGAGAATATTGAAAAGGTAGATGGAACAAGTTAAGGATGTAACTGCATCCTTAGAGAAGATAGAATTCAATATTTCCCTATTATTGAAGGATACTATGGTCACTAGGGTGACCAAACTTGATGGCATCTTTATTGATGACCAAGAATTTAGGGATCAAATGAAGGTTTTTATTTCAAAGTTCTAGCAGGACATAGCCAATGCCAAGACTACCACTGAGGTGATGAACATTGTGGCTTTTGCCAACCAAAAGCTAGAGAGAGTTAAGGCCATTGAAGAATGACTAATTTTATACTTGTGGAGCATGGCAGGGTTACTCAAGAAATGCCTAACCTATTTTGGTCTATGATCCTAGATTTCATCCAAATTGACTAGGATTACTTGGCATGTGTGGAAGTTTGGACAAATAAAGAGGTAAACAAACAAAGGTAGAAACATCAAGATGATCAACAACTTCCTCTAGGACCTTGAGGAATATACAACTTTATTTTATAAATTCGCATTTAGAATATTCCTTTATAATATGTGGCATTTTAGCCACTTCTCTATATTTGGCCATCTTTTAATGGGCCCAATGGAAATTGCATAGGCATTTTGAGGCCTATATATAGGGGTTTTCCCCTTCATTGTAAAAGAGGAATAGTTGTAATATAATTAATACAAAAGAGCTAAGAATTCATGAGATTGTCTAAATGCTTCATTGTGTATTCTATAGTTTCTACTTCTCATGCTTTTAGAAAATTAATGGTTTCTTTTTTGATGACTAATTTGGCACTAATATAAATATATGCATTTTTTGGTTTGAGTTTAACACAAGGCTAACAAATCTACTAGTTTATGCACTTTTTTTTGTCTTATTTACATTTGAATGTGCTTATGCAATTTAATGTGAATATGTAACTTTAATGCAACATATTTTTTTAGATATATGCATTTAATTTCCTTTGAAGTCTCAACTACATTCATTTAGATTTGAGTATTACACTAGGGTTAGTGAATGTTAATTTTCATGTTATTATCATAAAGGTTAAATGAATTGATACCTCTAACCATCTGAAGCAAACTTTCTTTTCTACCTTACCTTGCTTACCTTTGGATCTAACCCATGAGTCACTTTATTTTATCTCATTCTATAAATATCCATGGTTTATTTAATACTTGAGCAATAATTAGCAAACTTTAGAGCAATTTCACAAAGATTAGCAAGAAATAAGGTGTCATTTCATATAATTTGTTCTCCCTACAGTAAGGTCTACTTTCAAACGTACAAGTGGTGGCCATATCTTTGCTATTTTGCTATTTTCATTAGTATTTATGTAAATAACTCAAGCCCTGAGTCTTCTAAGACATAAATTTGAGTTTATTACTTCCCCCCATTTCTTAGTGACACAAGGAACACTTTAAGTGCACCCACAAAATCACTTTGGCCAACCATTAGGATACTTTTTATTTGTAAATTAGATTACTTTAGGGAACTAGACACTTGTGTCTAGTCAGGATAGTAACGTTGACACTACTATCTATCCTAGATGTTAGTGTTTAGGGAGTAGGAAAGCAAGTATAAGTTTAGAACTTGCATAGGTGGAAGATAAGTACATTTTAACCATTCTAGACAAGATAGAAGACATGTGTCATCAAAATAAGATAGGTTAGACTAAGAGATAAGCCAAGGGGCACAAGATACAGTAGATGTGAGACTTGTAAAAGTGAGAAAGTTATTTAACTAAGAGAAACAATCAAGGTTTGAGTTTGCCAAGTGTACAATATTGAGGTGATACATAATCATAAAATAGTGTTTACAATTTATAAAATCAAAAGTTAAAATCACACCAAAATATGTGATTATCAAGCACATCTCTTATTCCTAGTCAAAGATCAAACTCCATAGTTTGCCTCATAATAGATCCGAGTTTATTGGGGTACGGTAGGCCAGTAGACTAGGATAAGAGATTTTAATTTTTTTTAAAGTTATGCCTACTTTCTCATTCAAGTACCCAATATTCACAATAGATGGATGACCCTATAAGAGGTCCTAAGGAATGGGGAACACATTGTGAGAAGGTAGGTCCATTTTATCTTTTCATGTATATAGCCTTCATGGGATGATATTTATAGTTCACTAGATAACCCAAATTTGTGTGGCTAAGATAAGTTATCTAGAGTCTTTAATGTCAAAATCCTTCTTGTTTTGTCAACATAATTTGAGTGTCATGATTTTGATAAAGATTTTCTACCTTGGTACTACCTACATTTTCCCCACCACCCATTTCATATTCCTCCTTGATAGGCAAGTTTGTTACTAAACATGTTTCCCAACTTTTATATTCCTTATTCAACATCTCTTCATAAATCATGCTAATAATAGTTTTGTTTTCATTAAATCAATCTTAAAAATAAAAATTGTATCTCTAAATGACTATGCATTACTTCATTACATCATTAATTTATCCTTCTTGGATTTCCTTGGTTTCATTTAAAAATTATAAAAAAGTTTGTCAACTCTTTTTATGAATAATTTCATTTCCTTAATCTATTTCAAGTTTTCCATTGTCAAGTGAGTATGGATTTTTATTTCACATTCATCAATGTTATTTTACTTTATGATTATTTTTCCATCTTTGTTTAAGTATGGTTTGTTCCTTATTTTACATGAATGTTGGAACTATTATTTCAATTTCATATGTCCTTGGTTTGATCTATCTTTTTTTATTTTTCTTACCTAAAGGTACATTTGTTTGGACTTTTCAATCATTTAGTAGCTTTGGTTTTTTAGTTACTCGATTTATGCTCATTTTATCCATTTTTCCTTGGTCTTTTGGTTTTAAACTGAGCATTTATCACCCGTAGCTTAGCAATTGTCCAAGTGACTTATTTATTTATGCAAATTTAATTTATTTTGACTTCTTTCTGATTATTTATTTTTGCTTTTTAGTTTTGTATCCTTAGTGTTTGTCCAACGTAGTTAATGTGCCCTCCATAATTAACTCTACACATACAATAGAAAACCATTCATTGATAAAGGTATGTCAATGTATGTATATGATACTTTCAAATTATTTCAATTATTTCCTTACTATCATTTCAATTTATTGCTTTTACTATAGTTTATTATCTCAACATTGTGTATTTTTATGTTCTTTCTCAAAGCACCATCCCATGCTATAACTACATTAAAAATGATTAGATTTAAGTGGCGCATATGTATACACACAATATTTATAAAATTTATTAGTTATTGATGCTTTCTCTCTTACAGGAACCTATCGAGTCTCAATCTCTCTGAGTGTATGGCTTAAAGGGTGCATCGAGAAAGGAGTTGGCAGACCTTTGGTACTTCTAAATATTTTTGGCCCATATACCATTATATAAAACTACTAAAATATACTTTTATCTAATTCCTTAAGAAATAAAAACCTATTTATACACTCCCCTAATCAATTCACCATCTAAAATATCCTCTACCAAAGCAAACACCCATTTAACCCATTTTCCTACTATGTTGGCTCAATCAACATTGTTGGGAACTCAATGCACATTAAATAACTCTATTGGCCCAAATTAATGCAGTGTGAGGCTAATAGCCCTATTTACTACCAAACAAAGTTGACCTAGATGACCTTGTTAGATAAATTCTCAAAAAGGTATAGGGTCAATCTTTGGCTATAAATACCCCCTTAATTTCATTTTTAAATAGAGGATCATTCAATTGCACATAATTATAGATCGTAAATATGATTATAATCATTTTAGGGTTTCATTGCTTAGGGTTTTTCTTTGGAGTAGTTTCAATTGTCTTGTGGAGGTCTTGCATGCATAGGAGAAGTCTTGTAGCCTAGAACTGATCTATCCTTGTGATCCTTACAAGCCAAAAAAACCTCTTTCAAATTAAAATTGGCCAAAAGATAGATCGAGGCATGATGGTTTCACTTAAACAAGGTAAATATATTCCTAGACTTTAATATTTTGATAAGTAGATGTTGTATAACTAATGGATTGAATTGTATCTCTACTTGCTTAGATTACTTTTATATTGTCTTGAATAGAATTATAATTTTTTGTTTATTTTCCTCCTCATTTGTTCCAAAAACTTTTTTGAGAACTAGATTAGCTTGAATATTCATTTACTAGATTAGGTTGTATGTTCATTTAGTAGATTAGCTTACTTTTCCTTTTATTACTTTATAAGACCTAGCTAGAGTTATTGCATGATGATATTTCACTAGAGGCCTTGGAAACCTATCCTTTGTCATTGTGTGGTAATATATCCCTTAGTTAGGTTTAACATATCCATAATTGGTCATGACCCTAATATAACAAAGTATTGCTAAGCAAATTATTAGTTGATTACCTTCTTTGAGCTTGGATATTATTGAATATGATAATTTGTAGATATGTCTTATTTCACTTTCATACAATTCCCACTTTCTTTATTGTTATGTTGAACTCTCTAAATTTTCATGTGAAATAAGTTCCTATGACTTGTACTATAATGTCAAGTGACTCTGTGCAATAAATTTTTATATACAACACTTAGTGTGAAAATCGATTATGGTAGGTCTTATACCTTACTTTGCTAGTTGAGTGAACTTCTTGATCAGTCACCAAGGGATTAAACATATTTTAGTGAAAAAAAGGTCTTAAAAAGTCCCATCATTGCATGAATCACATTTGAGTGATAAATTTCCATGTATTACACTTCTCTTATGAATGCACCCATAAGCCTATTTGGTCTTCTTGAAGCATTCCATTCTAAACCCCGATTAGGTCTATGATAGGTGATTTACAATATTACTTCTAATCAAACTCAAAAAAATTGATTAGGTCTCAACAGGCCAAAAAAAACATTTTAAACTAAATCAGGGTTTAAAACCCAATTGAATCTGATAAGCCTTTTAAAATTTCATTGGGTGAAAATTGGGTTAAAATACCCAAATGGTTCTAGAGGACCTTTTCAAAATCTCATTTACTTATTTTTAGGTTAAAACCCCTACTATGGTGTAGGGAGGTCGATTGAAATGCATCAAAGTTGAAAATGAGTTTATAAACCCAAATGGATAAGGGAACATCTTTAAAATAACTAAAATAATGGTAGTCATGCCTGAAATTCAGACCACATCTGGGGGGAAGGGGGATAAGCCCCCACTCCCCCTCCTCACACCATTACAGTTGAGGAATAATCCCTGACTATGGGCTGGAAGCCTCACAACTTTACCCATTTAGCCATTGCGCTTTCAAATCTTGATTTTGCCCAGGGGAGAGGACATTCTTCCACCCAACCATTTTTTTAAATTTTATTTTAATTAAATTGTAATGTATTTATTTTTTAAAAACTAAATTTATTTATTAATTAATTTTTATTTAATTTGATTTTAATCAAATTTATAAAAAATAATTTAATTTAATTTATTTAAATTAGCTAATTATTATTGTTTTTATTAATATTTTTAATAACAAATATTATTAATTCAATTTTTTTGCACAACACTAAAATGACATGGGACGATCTTCTCACCCATAACTTTTGATCTATATGTTCAGTTTTGTGTGCCATCTATGGCATCAGGAATATTTTTCTATCTTGGTTATCATGACATAGATATGCCATGGCAGAAGTGCATCATTCAAAAATTGTCAACAATCTAGTTTTAGGGTTTGGACGCTTTTATAAATTGTTGATTTTAGTGCCTTTTTACTTTTCCCAATGAAATAACTTGTTATGTTTGTTGTTTTGACAAGGTGTGAAAATGGAAAAGGTGTTTGGATCTTAGAAAAGAGAGGGAAAAGTGCATTTCAAAATTGAACTCACCCCAATTTTGGAGGGAAAATTGTTTCCTCTCATGGATTAATTTTCTATAAAAAGTCAAACAAAAGCCATTAAAAGGGCTACTTTATTTTGTATTCAAGGAGACATTAGAGGACTAGATACTTTTTTTTAATACATTTCTTACTTTCCTATCTAGGTGTTTATGCAGGCATTTATTCTATGAATATTTTCTATGTATTTCAACATATTATGATCGATCGAGATAGTGTTTTTCAAGCAAACATTTTATCAATCAAACGTTGTGGAGACTTCTTTCATTACATGCACATGTATATTGTGTTTGTGTTATTTTTCTTCATTGCTGAGTTACCCTTAGACTCTTGCATCATTTTTTTTCATCGATGCATCCATACTAGTCACACAAAGGATTGATTTTACGTGTTTTATCTAATCAAATGAATCAAATTCATCTTCATTGCAAAATAGGCTCACTTCTTTCTCTTTTCCCTTGTATTTTTATCTTTTTATATCGATTTGTTATCTTAGGGTTAGCGTATATTCAAATTTACAATATGTTTTTACATGTTTCATTTTGATTGTAAACTCTTGTTTATTTTTATTTATGCATTGTTGAATGTATGCAATAAACATATTTTAAATTAGTTATATTTCCTTTGCTAAATCTAAAACTACTATTTTTGGGGTTATTTTAGGCATGCTTGTTGTCCCTTATTGTGCACTCAAAACTTGCATTGACAAATCAAAAACTTGTATTGTCCCTCCCATTTATTAAAGTTAAAATTTAAACTAGTAGGCCTATCTAAATATAACAATTTCACATTAACCAATTCGTTTATCCAATATGTGATAACCTTGTGATATAGACCTTGGGAAGATATTTGGTCTCCTTTCATGAGAAGTTGAATGGTTCCTATCCAACCTAAGTTGGTGTGCCAAATGACCCATCAAAAACTATACCAAATTATACACTACTACAATATTTTGGCATGTTTCTTTATGTTCCCCTTCTTTCTCTTCTCTTTCTCTCTTTTGCTTCTCTCTTCTCATATGTTTTTTATTATTGTGTTGCATCCCCCAAACAAGTATTCACTTAGTTTCTCCAAATACATAGTGATTATATTTTTTTAGTTATTTGTCTTGGATCCACTAGGGTACACTAATGTATTGTGGTCCCATCTTGTTCATTATTCATCATTTTATATTAGTTATGTGTGCCAATATTGTCTTAATTTTAACTCAAGCCATTTATAAATGTACATGTATCTAAGTTCTTTTACATATCTATAAATAATATAAAAGAGACTAACATTTATTGGCATTATGATGTTTGAAGCATTTATAGAAAGTCTAGAGAAATCAAGAAAATATTTAAAGAGTATGTATATGTATTCTCTTCCAGATAAATTTTAAAATGTGATCTGAAATATTAATTAAAAAATATTTATTTAATCCTAATTAAATATTTATAGATATTTATGTTACAATTTAATGGAAATCTATTTATTCATAATACAATAATATATAACATGCAAGGAGACGGCTATTAAAGGTACCCATTTTGTAAATTTGATTAACTTTGTCACTTTTTTTATATTAAATTATTTTTATAAGTATATAGTCTATTGCTATATGAGAAAATTGGTTCATTTTAAATAGTGAAAATCAATATACTTAATTAATTTTTTATATAATTAATATTTGAAAATATCACTTTAAAATGTATTTCATCTAATCAGTTGAGATTTGTATTCCCTTGATTATTTATAAGAGTTATTATTAACATTTGTATACAATTTCATATGAATTAATAATCCATTCTTTTGGGTTAAAGAAATTAAAGCAGGATAAAATAATATTTAAGAACATGAGTTGAATTGATAAAATAAGAGGGCTCACTCGTTTTCATTAGCTCGGATGAATTTTCAAATATATAAATATATATTAAATAAATAAATAAAAATATTAAATACTCTCTCCCATATAATGATACTATTTATATTCACTAAAAAATAAAATTAAAAAAAGGTATTTGCAAGACTCAAAGAAAGTATTACACTGGTGAGCAAGGTAAATGGGATTTTAAAATTTCAGCGAGCAAGGTAAATGGGATTTGAAAATTTCAGCGGACAATACAGTACACCACCATCTCCAGTTGTTATTGTAGAACCTCTATTAATATAATGAATATACTTAAATCGTATATGCACCTTCCTTAAAGCTTTATTCACCCTTATATAGTTGTGGGTTAAAGTAAATGGCTTAACTCGTCATATGTCAAAATATGCCAAAGTAAATGCCCCAACTTGTGTTATGCCAAAATATTCCAAATTAAATGGCTCAACCTTATCCTATGCCAAAATATTGGCAAAGCATGCTAAAGGAAATTGCTCAACTTTGTCCTATGCCAAATTAAATTACTCAACTTTGTCCTCGGCCAAAATATCGCTAGAGTTTTCCAAAGTTGTACGCAACAGTCAAAAAAGTAATAAGAAATAGTCCACACATAACAGGAGAGCTGTGTGCATACATTTACTTTGTTGTCAAATATGCAACGTTGAGAGGAAGGTTTGTCTGGTCTGCATCTATGTACAAAAATTCAAATCGTTAAAATTTTGAATCAAAGGAGTTAGAACTACCTATTTCTGTATCTCCAAGTGTGGGTACTTTCGTGCTTTCTGATCATTACAAATGCTCCTGAAGACACGGTTAGTTTACTCGAGTGGATCATTTCATTTCATGCTATTTTATTTGAATTAGTATTTTTTTTTGGGTGATGATGGTTTTACAGGTGGAATCCGATGATAGTGCAGCTGGGGAGGAAGACTTAGAATAGCAAGCGGGTGAAGCTGAAGCTGAATCTGAATCAGAACCAGAGGAAGACATCCCCGGGGATGGACTTCAATGGCTTCAGCAAGTGGCTGTCCTTATTGTGGGAATCACCTTCCCTGCCATAATCACTATTCATCTCAACAATCACAATAAAGACCAAGTTGGAGTGTCCCTTAAGAGTAAGACCATTGCCTTCGATGTATTTTTAGCGGCAGACATTTTGGGTTTATTGACTCCCAAGACAGGTTATGTATATGTTATTTGGTTAAGCTTACTTCAAGTTTACTAAACCCAACCACAAGCTATAGTTGTAAGTTTTAAGTCATATTGACATAATTCCATTTTGACACTTGGTAGAAAAAAAGGTAGTTTTGATAAGATAACAGTCTGATTGGATGGTGTTGGAAGCCATATTCAAGCAACGGAAATATGGGAGAAGGAAATGTAAGGTTTTTATTTTTGGTTTTAGCATGTCACCCACTCTTGGTGAAAATGGAATCAACCAAGATATTTTTATGGGATTATGACTAAAATTTGAAGTTCTTATAAAAATATTAGAGTGTAGAAGTAATATTATAACTTTGTGAAGATATATTATTATTTGTGGAAGAAATGCTTATATTATGGATTTGATAGTTGATTTAGTAGACACAATCATCCTTGAAAAAGGTCACTAAAAACTATTTATTTTAATTACTAAGAAAGTCCCTGCAATTTGCAAACTTAATCTCCTCTATGTGAAAGATATGATTGGTTCCTTTATGCATTATTATTATAATTTTTAATACATATGCATACCTAGTTAGTTATGCATTTTATGTATGATTGAGTCTAGGTCCAATGGAAACGAGATGGGTATGTTAGTGAATGAAATGAGAACATACTTCTCATTGGATTTTTCAACATTCTCATATCACTTTCATGTGACTAGAATTTTAATATGTTGGAGTTGGTTGTGATATGGGAATCTTTGTTGAGATAATTTGAATGCAATTGGTATGCAATGGGAAATACAAAAGATCTATAAATCAATCTTAGCTTAGAGAAGATAAATCATACTTACACTTCTGATTATTGATAGACTAGATATTCAGGGTCATGATCAAGATCGATCTTCTAAACTTAGCCAAGGGATCTCTTACCACAATAATATTACTAGGGAGGGCTTCAAAGCCTCCAATCAAACAAAACTATGCAATAACCTTAACTAGGTCTTATGTTTTTAGATTCACTAAACTAATAACAAGTAAAATAAAGTCTAATCTAATGCTCACCAAAGCTTGTGGAATAAAGTGTGGGTATTAAACATGAAAATTAAACATGCATAGAGGACACAAACTCATGTCAATGTATACAGAATATTAATGCATGGAAGATAAGTACAAATGCATATCTATCTACTCTTACAAAGGAGGAACAAAGTTTGAAATATTTACCTTTGAAGACAAACCCACTGAGCCTCAATCTCTCCCTTGGCCAAGGTGTTTTTCAAGAGGTTATTGTGGTATGTACGGATGATAAGGATAAATCAGCTATAAGATACACAACTTATCAATGCATATAAAAGATTTATTCACAAGACAAGATCTATATCTCCAAAGAAAGTATGAAACCCTAAGCTTGCTCCTCAAGTAGAATGGTGGATAAGCAGATGAGCAGTATATCTTACTTCTTCTCTTCTTTTAGAAATGATAAAATGGATGTGTTTATATAGGCAGATCTAAACCTAATCCTTTTCAAAAATTTAGGTCAACAAGGTCAACCCAATCAACCTAGTATCATTATTGACAAAAAAATTAGGTCACAAACTAGGTCAAATAGGGGGAGACCTAAACCCTAATCAGTTTTATCAATTAGAATACAAGGTCGATGGCATTGACAGTGTAACATAAATCATCAAAAAGAGGTTTAAGTCAGGGAAGGTTTAATGAATGTGGTAAATGACTAGATGAGGGTGAAAAATAAGAGGCAAATCTTACGGGATTGTTTTTAGGAGATGGATATGCAGATAACAAGTGGTAATAAGGGATAACAATCCTACGAAGTACCAATGGTTTGCCCACCCCTTTCCCAGTGCAGATTGAGACTCGATGGGTTCTTGAAAGATATAAAGTATTAGTAATTAATAAAATTTGAAAATATTATGTATATACATATGCCCCACTCAAAGCTCATCATGTGTCATGTAGGTGCAACATGGGATGGTGTTTCAAAAAAAGAACATAGCGACACATAATGTTGAAGCTGAATAAAATGCAGTAAGAGGCAAATAAGATAAATAAAAGGATACAATTAAAAAACACATACCTTTACTTACCTTAGTATTGTAAATAAATAAAGAGATGCAATAAATGTGAAGGTGTCCAATGTAGCGAACATTATGTGAAACTGTATAGATTCGTGAAAAAGAGAAAAATAATAATTTTTTCAATATAGACATAATAGTTGAAAATATTCTCTATGATGACAAGATTCTAGAACATTTTATGGTTTAAAAAAAGAGCTAGTAGAGCCAAAGATATGATCAAAATAAAAAATTTAACTGTAAATATTTGAAGGGTAAATAATTTTGAATAGTAAATATAAATAGGATGAAAAAAAATCATTTGGTATTTTTACTATTATGATAAAATCGAGCTCCAATAGATCTAGTGAGAGACTAGAGAGCCAAGATGGTGAGGAGATGATATCTAAGATGAGGAGGACACATAGTGGTAGCAACGAGTGCAACATAGGTAAGTAATTGATTTTTTTTTAAATTTAGTATTTTTATTTGAAATTGAGTAAATTATATAAAATTGACAGGTACGTAAAATCTAGGCATCGAAATGAACCCTAAATTTTTTTAGGGATACTATGGGTCAAATAGGGTATTAGATAGGAAGGAGTCAAACCAATAAATGCTCAAAGTATTTATGGTAATTGGTAAAAAATTCATCATTGTGGATGAACAAAGTCAATCAGGTTGACTTAGTCTACAAAGGACAAAAGAACCAATAGGCCAACTATGTAGTAGTAAGCTAATTTAGTTGGCTAAGGGGAATGACTACATATCAATGGGATGACATAGTTATTTTTGAAGTGACTGATGTAGTATTGAAAGGTAGAAAGAAGGCCAATTTAGTACTATAAACCAAAGGGTGGTTGACTTAGTACTAAAGAGTTCAATCTAGTATAAATTTTATAGCGTCAATTTAGTATCCTTGATGATGTATAGGGCTGATTTAGTATTAATAGGTCAATTTGGTAGAAAGTGAACAAACTAAATCAAACCTACTAAATTTTGTGAAATTTTTAAGAATGTATTTTGATTATAAATGACATAGAAATCTAATACATCCTTTATTGTTTGATATTTTTTAGAAATGTCAAAGATATTGATGATTGATTGATGCATCATGGTTAACAAATTTACTAGAGCATTTGACAACCATGGATAAAATGAGACTGGTTGCATTGGGTCTGGGAAGTATCATGAAGATGAGACGTATCCTATTGAGTGTTGATCTTGTTGTAATGTTCCTCAAAGCATGGGAATGGTTGACTAACACATTTCGATGGGTGGTGGATGAGGATACCATATAGGTGGGTTTCATACTAGAGTACACCCATGCATTACTTGGACTTCCTATAAGAGGGACATCGGTGATCACAAGGACACCAAATGATCTAGAGGAGAGATAACCACTAACCACATGGGAGACATACTCAAATAGGATACACCTAGGGTTCAGGCTCAATTTATTTGATGTTTATATTGTGCAAATTTTGGGTATTTGAAAGGTCGTGATACGACTTATGATAACACAAATGTTATGTCATAAGTTAGATGATAAGGTACCACTGTATGCAATAGCCTTCTTCCAATCCATTTTGGCCCAGGGGGTGCTCTATGATTTTGTGTCTATCATCTAGGTCCAACTTATGCATGATATGTATGAGACATTGTCTAGAGGGTAGAAGACCATGGGACCATTGGTTTTTCTTAGTGCATGGGTATATGAGAGGTTCTGAATGTATCAATAAACTAGGTTGCCCCATATGGTCGATGATAGGTTACCTAGGGTGATGAGATGGAGATAGGACTAGGTAATGTGATCCATGTCCCACGTGTCAGTGTTATATCTAGTCATATGAGGGGAGATCATGTGGCAATTATACACATATATTTCTACTATTTGGCCTAGTTGGGCAACTGTGGCACCAGGGCTAGATCGAGTATAGATCACAAGACACTATACTTTAGGGTAGATTTATAGCCAATGACATTCTTGCCAAGGCATTTTGGACTTATATACCTAGTAGCTCCTCTAGTAGTGCCTACATTTGGGGCATGGAATGATAGAGATTCGAAGGGGAAAGGAAGAGGAGTGCTAGTTGAGAGACTGATGATTAGGCCATGGCATGTAAAACCATAAACTAGTTAAGCATGATAGTCGATAGCTGGAAGAGGAGAGGGCATGGATGTTGATATAGGGGTACAAAAGGTACCACAACAAGAACCATAATAGGAGAAGTAATGATCACCTCAAACACACTATCAATGGAGATGCCATCAGTGAGATCGAGCACAATTGAGGGTTGTCTCATAAGATGATTCGATAGTCAGCCTAGGATAGAGCTAGTTGTTAGAGGAACCTTTGTGGAGAAGCTCTTAGTGTGCATGAGTGATGAATTCTAGCTTCATATTGAAAGGGAGGTGACCCATAAATGAGTTCTCTAAGTACATGCTAATGGAGAGATTGTGCTTGATGGATTAATAGATGGGGAGATGGTGATTAGTGACACCAAGACAGGTAATAAATATTATAATTTTTAATTTCAAGCTTTGATAAAGGATATTATTTTCATGTGATTATAGGTAGATAGATATATTTTGAGATTCATATGTGATATGATATTTATCTAGTTTTTATTTTGCATATCCTATGATAGAGGATATTAGATGGGGATCCCTATTCATGGAATCACACCATGACATTTTGGATGAGGTGCTAGCACCATACAACCCCACCACGTTAGATGATACTATAGTACCATTTTCCCCAACTTAGGTAGGATAGTTTAGATTTGTGGGGAAGGCCACTAGGTAGCTACAAACATGTAGGGATGGATTACATCCATGAATAGGGGTGGGAGTAGGAGAGGCAAAGGCTTGGCATGCCTTGGCTTAGAAGAGAGTTGTACATATGAATACCATGATCTAGTTTGGACAGGTACATGCCCAAGTGGCCAACCTATAGGGATAGGTAGTAGGATTGAGATCGTAGATGGCCTCATTATAGTGCACCATGTAGAGGGGACAATCCAAGGCATGTATGGGAAGTGTAGCTAGGCCATGAGATAGGAATGAGGGAGCCTAATCATAGAGTTGGGCTATGCATTTTTTTATTTTATACTATTATATTGTATAAACACATGATATATAGAGATATATTGTTTTGACAATTGGATTTGATCTCATGAGTTAAACTTGGTTGTGGATGTTGATGAATGGATATATTCTTTCTAGCACATGTATTTATATTTTATTATATATGCTATGGGAAATATATGTGGAGTGGTTTTTTTTATCATTATGTAATATACATGTATGGTTAAAAATAAACAAGAAAAAAATGACATGAAAAAGTATAATTAATCACAAACAAATGCATTACACACTATATCATGATGGGAAATGTGTAATAAAAAAATATGACTATGTATAATGAACCAAAAATGATAAAAAGATGAACAATTTTTTTTTTAAATCATGAAAAATATTGGCACCAAATTAAAACAATAAAAATCACATTATATCACATTGGGAACTATGAAAATAATGTAATAAAATGGAAATCACATGAAAGACAAGTGAAATAAAAACAAAAAAATTAAGTCAATCACTTGTACTAAATCATGTTGAGAAGTATAAAAGTGAAACAAAATTAGAAATTTAAACATAAATTAAACTAATTCAAGTTGGGAATATGAAAAACTTAAGAAAAATAGTTGTATTCTTACATGAAATCAAAAAATAAGAAGATAAAAGTGAAATATCAATGAAGTAAGCATAAAATATACTATATCAAGATGACAAGCATGTCAATGCCATGTAACTCATGATCAATCATGACTTAAATCAAATTTGACACATGTAATTTCATTGTGACTTGGGTATTGAAATTTTTTGTGAGGAAGGCCAGGTCCTATCCATGGTCTTACACTGCAAATCACAAAGAGAAAACCAATGAGGTGGAAATAATGAGAAAAATATATTAAAAGGGATGTTTGGAATGGTAATGTAAAAATTTGGTAATTTGTGAGGAAGACCTAATCCTATCCAAGGTCTTACACTATAACTCACAAATGGGATCCCTATGGGGACTGATCAGTGAACAAAACAATATTTCTTAAGGGAAAATATTAGGATTGTGGGGAATGAAAGAAGTAATGTAAAAATCATAATGTAGGCATCTTATGAGAAGACCTTAAGAAACATGAGGCACACTAAGGACATAGAAAGACACTAAGTGACTAGTGACCATCAATATAAAAAGGATACATGTTCACTATAAGCACAAAGTTGTGTAGGAAAATAAGTGAGGTATTAAGATCAACTCATGTAGGTTGTTTTGAACAATAAAAGTAAAATAGACATACCTTCTCGTAATGTATTCCCTATTCCTCAGGACCTCTTATATATCTTTCAAACTACTGTAGAGATTGGGTACTTGCATGAGAAAATAGGTAGCACTAAAAGATTTTTGTATTCTCCTTTTCCTAATCTACTAGCCTACCACACCCTAATAGACCTCAACTCTATCACGAGGCCAAATATAGAGTTTTATCTTTGATTATAAAAAGATGATGTGCTTAAAATCACATCTTTTAGTGTGAGTTGAATTTTAAAAATTTTAATGTTGCCTTTTCTATCATTACCTTTTGTTAAAATGATTTGGCTTTTGAATTTTTATGTATTTTAAGATTCCTCTTCCATATGAACTTAGAATGACCAATTATGAGAGAAAAAGTGATACACAAAAATGAGCTTTAGGATTTGGCTAAAATAAGTTAAGTATCTAAAGACATGACTGACTAAAACACTTAGGCTTACTTATGAACCAACATGTTATCTCAAGTCTCAACCATGTGTATGATTAGTTTGTAAAGGGAAATAAGGGGAATAAATGGAGATCCAATATAGACTGGTAAAAAGAGATTATAATGAGATGACTTGTTCTCTAACTAATCACATGGTAAAAAATAAATGACTAAGGGGAGTAAGGTTTGTATAGCCAAGTCAAAATAATGATTATTCATGTTTATAGAGATAAGGTAGAAAACAATCATGAGAAAGAACAAGATATCCATATAAAATGAACTCATAGAGAAAAAAGTATGTAATCATGAAAAAGAATCAATAAGAGAACATAAGGAAGAAAATGACACCATAAGCAACAAGTAATGTGGAACATAACTAATCATGTAAGATAAGTAAGAATTTGATGAAATGTCAAATGATATAATATAGTTAAATGTAAATTTGGATCACACATCCAATCTAAATGAATAAATAAATGAAGTAGAACCATGTCATGTTCATAAATAATGGTAAATTTATTCACATACATTATCCATAACATCTGATAAGTCTCTATGAAGTTGAACCCAAACTATAGTGAGGGTCTCATCGATCTTCAGAGAGAGTTGAGAAAATACTTCATGTCAAATCTCCTTGATAGAAAACATAGGCATGCCTAAAGGATAATGCTCATGAGGACTATCATTCATGGGATGTTTAGAAGAAGGAATAATGAGTGGACTCTGCTACAGATGAAGGGTTACCAATGGAGAATGGGACACAAGTGGACGAGAATCCATAGGTGAGGGATTCATGGGTGGAGAAATGGTAGGTAGAGAAGGGACCATAGATGGAGGAGCCACATGGGAAGGAGGAACCTTCTTATTAGGGAGACCTATGGGGGGAAGGGTAGTAGGCATAGAAATGGTCATGAGGTGATGCATGAGATACTACTAAAGGATGAGATAATGATAAGTGTGATGAGTACCATGTTGGTGCCACAAACAATATACCTCTCCAAATTTGGGAGTATATTTAGGTAATACTTTTGGGGAAGGTATATCCTTATCTATGGGTTGAGGAAGGGTGGGATATAAGGTATTGATATATTGTTATAGCATAAGATAATTCATAGAGGAATGATTATTTGTGCAATAGAAGCAATATATACACTTATTAGTAGACTTTATAGGTGTACTAATAGAATGAGTGGAAATAGAATCCAAGGAAGGTTGGAGTAATAAACAGTCTCTATTACAATGACTAATATCTTTATGAATATCATAATATGGGTGATTAGCTCATTGGGTGGACAAATAAGCAAGCTACAATAAAGGGAGTAAACCATCACCAAAGGGAGGTGGGGTTGGTGGAGAGACTAGATTAGTTTTGACTAAAGGTGAAATATGATCAAAATTAGGAAGAGACTCAGCTAGAGAGAGAGTGGGAACATGATATGAACTAGGCTCAGTTGAGGGAGGGATAGGATGCAAAGAAGGTTGAAGGATGATTTCAAGAATATCAAGGGAAAGTTGTCTATAGGGGTTTTTATATCAATCAAAGTGATAGGGATCAGTCATATCACAATCTAAAATCATACTCCTAAGTGTTTCATCAAAAAATAGAGGTGTGTGCACCATCTCTACCTTGTGAAGAAGAAGAAAAATGCTAAAATTAAGAATTATATAGGATGGGATGTGATAAGATATATAGAAAGATTGAATTAAATAAGAATGATAATGAATGATTTCAGAATCTCGACCTTGAACAAGACCTCCTAAAAATGGATCATCTAAGGTATGACCATCATCATAGTTAGGAGTATGAATATCAATGGCATAGGTAGGGATGACCTTGTCATCAGATGTGGCATGATGAATGAAGTGTTGAGTCTTAGTTAAGACAATGGGTATATCATCACTAGGTGGTTAACATGAACACAACTTTAGAGAAGGTAAAAGCTAAGAAATGAGATGAGGAGAGAGATCAAAGGTTTTTATCTTGAGAGTGATCTCATCATGCTCATTGTCATCTGAATCTAAGAGGTTAGGTAGGATATTCTTGATGAATTCAAGGTAATCATGGTAACCTCATGTAGAGTTGATAAGGAAGTTAAACCATTGAGATTTGTAGAATGGAACACTTAACAAGAGTTCAAGGGTTGGAATTTTGAATACACCATAATCTTGGAATTGTTTGAAGATCCAAGGGTTAGTGTCACCTTCAATCCTATAGAATTCACCATTGTAATGAAATTTGAAACATCGGCAAGTGGAAGAGGCAATTTATCTCATGTCATGAGTCTATTTCCTACCAAGCAAGATTTTATAGGATAGAGTAAATTTTAATAACTTAACCTTCACTCGAATAATGACAAGTGTAATGGTGATAGGGAGCCACACACAATCTAAGGGAGGCATTTTTATTTAGTCATAGCCTTGATATGTGTTGTGTGTGGACTTAAGACTGCATTTAGAATATCCAATGGTTTTAATAAAATTGAGAGAGGCAACACAAGTACTTTAACGCTCATCAATCAAGGCATGATTGACTTGGATATCACCAATTTAGACACTGATAATAAGGGGAATATCATTTGTACAAATTAGAATCTCATCGAGAATCATAAAAGTAATGGGGAATTTGAGGGAAAAAAGTTTCCATTATTTTTTCAATTTGTATGGACACCTCTTCACACTATTTTAATATGCTATCTTATTCTCTAGATAAGGTGTCTTTTCATCTTGATAGGTGAGGATGAGGTATGTTCATTTAAAATAGGAGATGCATAAGATGATTATGATGATGTGAAGAAGTCTGCATAAGTTTGAGAAATGGTATTTTAGATGGGAGATTAGTAAGTTCCATGATAGGATCCCTTTCATTATAACTCATAAGGGGACTATTGGAAAGAGGTGCATAATTTTGAAGGAGTTCCTCATCTATGGTGATAGGATGTGGGAAGTTTAATTAGAAGATAAGTTTTTTGATTGCCTTGAGAGGATGGGGTAGATGATGTAGGTTTGTTTGAGATAAATTTGAATTATAAGGTTGAGTGTCTTTGGTGATGGGTAAATAGGTTGGAGGAGTTTTATAAATGGTATGAGAAGTGTTATCTAATGGAGGTATTATAATTTCTTCATTGAATGATATAAGGTTTGCTTACCCCAACTCTATTAAGTGAGTGGGGGAATAATCTAGGATAACACAAAAAATGTGAGACAATTGATGAGTGTGGATGGGATGAGAATAAATGAAGGAAACTACCCTATGTATACTAGTTATGTTGATCACATTCTCTTTAGGAGTTGGGTATATAATACTATCAACATTATTGGTATAAGGAGTAGGCTTATCATTGTTGTCTTGGTGATTTAGAAGAGGGTCTTTGTAGATGGCCAAATGAGCATTACCCTAGTTCAAAGCTTGATTTTTAGTTTTTTTTTCATTGGATTTGAAGGAAACTTCATAGGCTTGTTGACATTTATGGATGATAAAATCATGATCAAAATTAGGACCAAGGATTAAATCCATAAATAAGTTATGCAATTGCCTACAAGTCTCATGAGAATGACCCCAACTAGCATGAAACAAATATAATTTATTTGGATCATACTAGGATTTCATGGGATGAGTGGGATTGAGATCTAATGGAAGAGGCCTTAGGATATGCTTTTGTAATTATACTAAGGATAAATATTTATGAATGTTGATGTTACTTGTCAAATAAAAATGAAGATTAGGGATGTAGTTGGGAAGGGAAGCTTATTTTGGAGTTTAGTTGGGAATAATAGATTGAATATCATGAATGGTATCATAAGAATCAGTGACACCATCATTAATATCATGATGGTTTTTATTTTTCATGAGCATAAAAGTGCCCATAGAAGGTTGAGATGACTCAAATTGATGCATGAGGAATTCTTGTTGCTTGGATTAGTAGATGAACTCTTCTAAAGTTCATGGAGAGAGAGTCCAAACCCAATATTGTAAATAAGGATAGAGATCATTGGTGAATAGATGAAAGATTTTATCATATACCACATTGTGTTCAAACTTGTTATACAAGGTCTTCCATCATTTGATGAAAGCTTGTGCAATTTTCATCTCAATTTGCTTACAATTGAAAAAATGAGCTAAGGTGTTTTCAGAGAGGTCACTAGTTTGAAACTCTTATACCAGATCATTAACTAAATCTTCTAAACTAGTGATGGAATGAGATTTGGGATGGTCATACCAATCTAAATCATATCTATATAGAGTTTTTTCTAGTATCTTGGTAGCAACAAAAGTGTTTAACTCGACCCATTCTTTGTATAGATTTCAAAATGTTTTTAAGTGTAGGGTGGGATCGGTTGACCCATTATAACTAATGGTAGGGGTGATACCTCCTATATCTATATTAACAATTTTAGGTTTAATAGGTTCATTTTGAAGGTGTTTTATTGTTTTTTTAATAAGAGGAGGTTGAGGGATAATATTACCATGGGAATCCCTAACGGGAGGTGGAGGGCATTTTGGTTATGTGCTCCTTATGGAACCTATTGAGGGTGATTTTGGAGATGGATAAGATGATTTTGCATTTACATCATTTGGTTGGCATTATTATCTTGGAAAGCATTCATTTGGTTAAGAGTTTGTAACAAAAGTTGATGGGTTTAAATGGTGTTATTTTTAATATGTGAAGCATTAGGAATGGTATTAGTGGATTGGGTACCACTATGAGTGGTGTCATGCATGTTATTAGTAGCTTGAGAGGAATTGTTAGTAAATGAAGAACTATTAGCATAATTTTCTTGGGTATCAAAAGATGTACTAGTCGAGGGATGAGAAGACTTCGCACTAGATGCATGATTACCATGGGTATAAAATGATTCACAAGTAGAATAATTGAGAAGAGTAGGTGTTAGAAGAGGCCCACTAGATTTATAACCTACCATGTTAGTAGTGATACTTGGCATGGAGGTTGATAAAATCAAAGAAGAAGAGGCCACAGTATGAGAAGGGATCAAAAGAGAAGGAAGAGTTTGAGAGGCAAAGAAGCTATTTCCCTCAAATCCATGTGAGAATGTGGGGGAAGGTGAATGGGTATCCTCGATTTGACCACTTATCATAAGGTGATAAATAGTAGAATGATATTTTCCTCGATGTTGAGTAAATTCATTGATGAAGAAAAGCATTTCTAGAGTATATTCTAATTTAGGATAATCTTCTAAGGAGAAAAGAGGATTGTAAACTAAAGATGTATTAGGAGGGATCCCATAGTTTTACTTTGAGTATCCACATGAACATTACTTTCATCTAGGGTAGGAGCCACAAGATATTTATGTGAAAACCTATTAGGGTTGGTAAATCTCATCATATATGTTGAGTTCAACTCAGTGTTGTCCTCAAACAGGGAGTTCATGATGAGAAAGAAAGATTAAGGAAGACTAATGTGGATGAAAAGACAAAAGGGAAAATAAGATATCAAGTTGAACAGGTCGATTATGTACTATAATTCCTCAAGCAAATAAGAATAAAGAGTTTTATAGGTTGAATCTGTATTACAGACAGGGGATAAAACAAGCTAATAATGATATAGATTTATATAGGTCAACTATGCTTTATAAATTGACTGGTAGATAAGGATACATAGTCATATAGATCAACTCTATATTGTAGACTAGGAGATAAAGTAAGCTGAGAAGAATACATAGTCGTAAAGGTTGACTATGTCCTATTGATAGATGGATAATACAATCTATAAGAGATTGTATCAAGCAGAATGACATTGTGTTGAAATAGGGAAAATTTTTACGAGATAAATAAAGTAAGAATAAAAGTAACATATAAACAATTATATTAATGTGAGTGATCCAATTGGGGTACACATCATAAAACCTTGCACCAACATTGGCTAATGCAAGTTTTTGTAATACAACATGCAATGATCAGAGAGTAAGCAATCAACTTAAAAGTAAATGCTAAATAAGTGGTCATCTTGAGTGTTATTAGATTATTATAGAGTATTGATTTAAGTGTGATAAGTGAGTTGGCTAAAAATAGGGAACTAGAAAGTAATCTATGGATAGTTTTAGGATGTTTGTGATGAAATGGATCTATGTTGGCAATCTTATTAGATTGGTATTGGAGCCTACCTACTCACTTCATAATCTCATATAAATAAGGGTGTTGGGTAATTTTCCAATATATACCATTAACAACATATTTATACTTGGTTAGAAAACCAAGTCGGCTCCCCCCTTGGTGATGAAATCCAAGTAGGTAGGCCTTGGGAAGGCAAGTGTTTAAATGCATTTTGAATGTTATTATGATTTATTAGTGTGTGAAAAATAGTAAAATAGTGTAACTAAATGGTAATTTGAAAAACACATATTTGGACTATGTGAGTTAATCTAAACATGCAAAAAATTGAAAAGGAAATGTGAATTAATTACGAGCAAATAGTTGTTAATTCCTTGATTGATAATATTACAATGTCAATTCAAATGACACTATATAAAAACAATACATAATATTGTAAAATGGATCACTAATTTTCTATAGAAGCAATGTCTTTAAGAATAGAGTCAAACAAGTCAACTATGTCTCTCAAATAGAAGATAGACTATAGAACTAAGTCATCAAATTTGACTTAGTTGGTTGTAGAGTTGTAGTTTTAAAGGCTACTAACTGGTGTAAAATATAATTGAAGAAAGTACTAAAATGATAAAGATGGGAAAAAGAAGAACCTTAGTGGGATTGAAGATGGTTAAGATTTAAAATTTTATTCTAAAGTGCCTTAAATTTTGCTTTCAACTTCTGTAAACCAAGTCAACTATATTGACCCAGTTCGGTAAAACCTTGTGTGTTGTAGAAGAATAAGATGACAAAGTCAACTTTTTTGACCTAGTTTGTTGACCTGTATACTAGAAGAGAGAATAAGATGACAAAATCAACCTATTTGACATTTTATGATTATCTATAATTGGAAAGGATTATTGTGTCAACATTTTTTATCTAGTAACCTATATCTAATGAAGACCTGCACAGATAAAATAGAGTCATTTTGATGACATTATGTGCTAAACCTACTCATAGATATTTAGAACTATAATGACTAGGTTAAAAAAATACTATAAATATAGAAAAATATAATAATATGATAAAAAATGAAAGTGTGAAGGAAAACATACAAGGATTAAATTCACACTAGGTTCACTAGAATGTATGCAATGGGAAATATAGTAGATTTATAAATCAATCCTAGCTCAGATCAGATAAATCCTACTTACACTTTTGATTATGGATATATTAGATATTTGGGTTCATAACCAAGATGGATCTATTATACCTATTCAAAGGATATTTTACCACAATAATATCACTAGATAGGGTTCCAAAGCCTCTACTCAATAAAAACTACATAATAACCCTAACTAGGTCATATATTTTCATATTCACTAAACTAATAATAAGTAGATCAAAGTATAATCTAGTGCTAACCAATTATGGCAAAAAAATATGGGTAATAAACATAAAAATTAAATATGCATAGAAGACATATACTAATGTCAATGTATACAAAATCCTAATATATGGAAGAGAAGTACAAATGCATATATATATCTACTCTTATAAAGGAGGAACAAAGCTAGGAATACTTACCTTTTAAGATGAACCCACCAAGCCTCAATTGTTAGGGTGTGGAGCTAAAAGCTTCACCAAGGAACACACTTATCAGTTTCGGGTCTACACAGACACCGGCGTTGGTCACGAGCGACCGACGTCGGTCAAGAGTAGTTGCAGAGGTGCTGACGTCGGCAGAAGGTCGGTCGACGGCGGTCACAGACAAGCAGCAAGAACCGACGTCGGTTACCTGCGTGTCCAGAGAGCTATTTGCGTGGACAGAAGCGAGTGTTTGCATGATGAGTTTGAGTTGTAGTCTCAAGCTCGCGTCTCTATTATTGGCAATACTATTTTTAGAGCCCTTGTTCAAGTGGCTCAACTGATTGTTGGAAGTGCATGCTCAAGTCTCCTAATTCTATATGTAGAATTAGATCTTCCTAGCTTATTGATTGTAGTTGGAGTTATTGTGAATTATTGTAATTCATTGTATGAGAAGAATAGTACAGAATTGAATCAATCTAGGCTTGTTGGAGTTGATTGTTCTTGAGAGAGAGAGCTCTTGAGGAATAGAGATCTATTGATAGATCTATACATCTAGGAGAGGTGTGGAAGAAAGAAGTTTCTTCAATTGTATTCCTTTTGTAAAGAGTTTGTTAATACAAGTTTTCAGGGTGGTTTCTTGTATCTCTTGTTCTTGCTGTTTATCATTCTAATTACTTGTCATTCCACATTTATTGCTTTCACAAGTGTAATCTATTGTTGGTTTATCCCCAACAAGTGGTATCAGAGCCTAGGTTGTAGGTTCAGAGCTTGATATCCAATAATTGGTATCAAAGTTCAGGTTCACTAACAGGTGGTTCAGATCTGTGCAGTGTGTATTAATTACAGGTTCTCACAGGAGTTTTTGTAGGGATTTCTATTTGAGTGGGAGAAGCAATGGCAGATGAAAGTAAATTGAGAATGGAAAAGTTAAATGGCAAAAATTACAAACACTGGAGAATGCAGATAGAGGATTATCTGTATCAGAAAGATCTCTACTTACCGTTAGGTGGGGTTGCAAAGAAGCCCAAAGACATGGAGGATGAAGAATGGGAAGTTCTTGACAGAAAGGCTCTGGGGTCTATAAGAATGAGTCTAGCATCCACTGTGATATCTAATTTATCACAGGCAAAGTCTACGGTAGATTTGATGACTACGTTAGCAAATTTGTATGAAAAACCCTCAGCTTCCAATAAGGTATATCTTATGAAGCAGTTATTTAATTTGCATATGAATGAAGGTGGATCTGTTTCTACTCATCTGAATGATTTCAATGTTATTGTGAATCAATTAAGTTCAGTGAATATAGTGTTTGATGATGAGATAAAAGCTCTTTTAATATTATGTTCTTTGCCTGAAAGCTGGCATGGCTTAGTAATGGCAGTAAGTAATACTGCGTCTGCATCAAATATTTTGAAAGTAGAGGATGTTGTTAGTGTTATCTTGAATGAGGAAATACGCAAGAAAAACACAGAAGAGGCATCTGGGAACACTTTAAGTTTTGAGAGCAGGGGAAGGCAGAAAGAGAAGAGCAAGAAAGGCAGATCGAGATCCAAATCAAAGGGGAAAGGCAGATCTAAATCCAGAAATGGCATAAGGCCACAATGCTGGAATTGTGGAAAGATGGGGCACATAAGCAGAGATTGTTGGTCAAAACCTAAGGAGGACAATCAGCACGAAGGAAAGGAAGAGGCTAAGATTGCAGGTATTGCACAAGATGCTTTAATTTTCTCTCTGCATAATAATATAGAATCTTGCGTATTAGATTCTGGTACATCTTTTCATGCTACCCCTAACAGGGAATATTTCAGTGACTATATCCATGGAGATCTTGGAATAGTGTATCTAGGGGATGATGAGCCCTGTAAAATAATTGGCAAAGGTAAAGTGTAGCTAAAGATGCAGAATAACAACACATGGGTGTTGACAGATGTGATGCATGTTCCTAGCTTGAAGAGAAATTTGATTTCTGCAGGAAAGCTAGGGGATGAGGGTTGTACAGTAACTCTCACAGCAGAATCTTGGAAGGTGACCAAGGGTGCACTTGTTATGGCCAGAGGTAAGAGAGAAGGTACTCTCTATTTGTGTAATTGTGTTACTAACAAATCTCCTTCTCTATTATCTGCTTCAGATGTGGATTCTAAATTGTGGCACTCAAGGCTTGGCCATATGAGTGAGAAGGGGATGTCAATTCTTAAGTCCAAAGGTATGCTTTCAAATTTAAAAGGCATAGATCTAGATTTTTGTGAGCACTGTGTATTTGGAAAATAGAAAAGGGTTAGTTTTCTCAAGACTGGGTCTAATAAGAAGAGGCATAAGTTGGAGCTTGTTCACACAGACATGTGGGGACCGGCTCAGGTTGCTTCCATTGGAGGATCACAGTACTATGTATCTTTCATGGACGATGCTACAAGGAAGGTATGGATCTATTGTATTAGAAGAAAATTTGATGTATTTGAGACTTTTAAAGTTTGGAAAGCTATGGTTGAGAATGAAATAGGTAAAAGATTAAAGTGCCTGAGATCAGACAATGGTGGTGAGTTCTGCAGTCATAAGTTTAGAGATTATTGTTACATGCATGGAATCCGCAAGCAAAGAATGGTTCCAAGAACACCTCAGTAGAATGGTATTACTGAAAGGATGAACAGGACAATAATGGAGCATGTAAGATGTATGAGATTGCATGCTGATTTACCCTTACAGTTTTGGGCACAAGCTGTTGACACTGCAGTGTACCTGATTAACAGAGGACCCTCTACAGCTCTGGATGGTGGTATTCCAGAAGAGGCATGGACAGGTAAAAAGGTTGATCTCTCATATCTCAAAGTTTTTGGTTGTGAAGCCTTTGTGCACATAGATAAAGAAAATAGAAAGAAGCTTGATGCTAAGTCTATGAGGTGCACGTTTATTGGCTATGGCTCAGATGATTTTGGTTACAAATTGTGGAATCTAGAAACTAACAAGGTAATCAGGAGCCGTGATGTTGTTTTCAACGAAAGAGTAATGTATTGTGATCAGCTAAGGAAGTTGAATCAATTTGAGCAGAGCAATGGTGAATTGGATGAGGTGAAAGTCCAATATGAGCTCGTGAGAAAAAGAAATAATCACTTGCAGAAAAACATAGAAACTGACGTCAGCAGGTTAGGAACCGGCGTCGGCAGGACAGAAACCAGCATCGGCCATATAGAGACCGACATCGGCCGTACAGGTATCGAGGTCAGTCAGGTAGAACCTACGTCGGCCAGTAACAGGTCTGTAGGTGATCGAGGTCGGTCACTGTCAGAGAATTTGGGTGGACAGCATGTTGGAAACGAGTCTCAGACACCCATTAGGAGGTCAGAAAGGGTGAGTAAGCCTCCAATTAGATATTCTATTTCTTTATTTTATCTATTTCTAACTGATGGTGAAGAACCAGAGAGTTTTGAAGAAGCAATACAGGTGGAGTCCAAGAGTCAGTGGGAGCATGGCATGGTTGAGGAGTTGGAGTCCTTAAGAGAGAACCAAACATGGGATTTGGTTAAATTGCCAGCTGGTAAAAGAACACTCAAGAACAGATGGACCTACAGGTTGAAAGAAGGTGAGAATGGACAGATGAGATATAAGGCCAGATTGGTAGTAAAAGGATTTGCACAAAAGCCAGGTATTGACTTTGGTGATATTTTTTCTCCTATTGTTAAAATGACTTGTATAAGGGTTGTATTGTCTTTGGTTGCTTTTGAGGATTTTCATCTTGAGCAGCTAGATGTTAAGACAACATTTCTTCATGGAGATTTGGATGAGGAAATCTATATGGAACAGCCAGAAGGATTTGAGGTCAAAGGTAAGGAGAAGTTTGTGTGTAGATTGAAGAAAAGCTTGTATGGCCTCAAGCAAGCTCCTAGGCAATGGTACTTAAAATTTGACAGGTTTATGACTAAGCATGGCTACAGTAGGTGTCAATCTGACCATTGCGTGTATTTCAAGATATTTCATAATGGTAGATATATTATTCTATTGTTGTATGTAGATGATATGATGGTTGCAAGATCTCATATGCAGGATATTTTTGAGCTTATGGTGAAATTAGCTCAAACATTTGCTATGAAGGATTTGGGAGCAGCAAAGAAAATCCTTGGCATGAGCATTAAGAGAGACAGAAAAAATCACAGGTTGATATTGTCTCAAGAAGATTATGTGGACAAGGTGTTGAAACAATTCAATATGCAGGATGTTAAACCGGTAAGCACACCTTTGGCTGGACATTTTAAGTTGAGTAAAGAACAATGTCCTAATTCATATGATGAGGTAGAGTACATGAGTAAGGTTCCATATTCTACCACAGTAGGGAGTTTGATGTATGCAATGGTGTGTACTAGACCGGATATTGCCCAAGCAGTGGGAGTGGTAAGTAAGTATATGGCTAATCCAGGTAAGGAACATTGGAAAGCAGTTCAATGGATCCTTAGATATCTGAGAGGAACCAGCAGTAAGCACTTATGCTATGGAGGTTCAGATACTTCTCTACATGGTTATGTAGATTCAGATATGGCAGGTGATTTGGATGGCAGGAGGAGCACTACAGGTTATGTTTTTACTATAGGAGGAACAGTGGTTAGCTGGATATCTAAGTTGCAAAAGGTTGTTGCCTTGTCAACTACAGAAGCAGAGTATATTGTAGCCACAGAAGATAGCAAAGAGATGATATGGATGACACGGTTCATGGATGAGCTAGGTAGGGAGCATGAGAGTTGCAGATTGTATAGTGACAGTCAGAGTGCAATCCATTTGGCTAAGAATTCAGCCTTTCATTCAAGAACAAAGCACATATAGCTAAGGTACTACTTCATACGATAGGTATTGGAAGATGGTGAGTTGAAGCTAAAGAACATCCATACAGATATGAATCCTACTGATATGTTAACCAAGCCGCTTACAAAGGAGAAGTTGAATCTTCATTCAACTTCTATTGGTCTTCATGATTGAACTAAAGATGGAGAAGCTAAAAGATGTTGTTGTACAGGTACTTGTGCAACTGTTTATCTCCAAGTGGGAGATTGTTAGGGTGTGGAGCTAAAAGCTTCACCAAGGAGCACACTTATCAATTTCGGGTCTACACAGACACCGGCATTGGTCACGAGTGACCGACGTCGGTCAAGAGCAGTTGCAGAGGCACCGATGTCGGCAGAAGGTTGGTCGACAGCGGTCATATACAAGCAGTAGGAACCGACGTCGGTTACCTGCATGTCCAGAGAGCTATTTGCGTGGACAGAACCGAGTGTTTTCATGATGAGTTTGAGTTGTAGTCTCAAGCTCGCGTCTCTATTATTGGAAATACTATTTTTAGATCCCTTGTTTAAGTGGCTTAACTGTTTGTTGGAAGTGCATGCTCAAGTCTCCTAATTCTATATGTAGAATTAGATCTTCCTAGCTTATTGATTGTAGTTGGAGTTATTGTGAATTATTGTAATTCATTGTATGAGAAGAACAGTACAGAATTGAATCAATCCAGGCTTGTTGGAGTTGATGTTTCTTGAGAGAGAGAGCTCTTGAGGAATAGAGATCTATTGAGAGATCTATACATCTAGGAGAGGTGTGGAAGAAAGAAGTTTCTTCAATTGTATTCCTTTTGTAAAGAGTTTGTTAATACAAGTTTTCAGGGTGGTTTCTTGTATCTCTTGTTCTTGCTGTTTATCATTCTAATTACTTGTCAATCTGATTTAATTCCGCATTTATTGCTTTCACAAGTGTAATCTATTGTTGGTTGATCCCCAACAAGTGGTATCAGAGCCTAGGTTGCAGGTTCAGAGGTTGATATCCAATAATTGGTATCAAAGTTCAGGTTCACTAATAGGTGGTTCAGATCTGTGTAGTGTGTATTAATTACAGGTTCTCACAGGAGTTTCTGTAGGGATTTCTGTTTGAGTGGGAGAAGCAATGGCAAACGAAAGTAAATTGAGAATGGAAAAGTTCAATGGCAAAAATTACCAACACTGGAGAATGCAGATAGAGGATTATCTGTATTAGAAAGATCTCTACTTACCGTTAGGTGGGGTTGCAAAGAAGCCCAAAGACATGGAGGATGAAGAATGGGAAGTTCTTGATAGAAAGGCTCTGGGGTCTATAAGACTGAGTCTAGCATCCACTGTGATATCTAATTTATCACAGGCAAAGTCTATGGTAGAGTTGATGACTACGTTAGCAAATTTGTATGAAAAACCCTCAGCTTCCAATAAGGTATATCTTATGAAGCAGTTATTTAATTTGCATATGAATGAAGGTGGATCTATTTCTACTCATCTGAATGATTTTAATGGTATTGTGAATCAATTAAGTTCAGTGAATATAGTGTTTGATGATGAGATAAAAGCTCTTTTAATATTATGTTCTTTGCCTGAAAGCTGGCATGACTTAGTAATGGCAGTAAGTAATACTACATCTGCATCAAATATTTTGAAAGTAGAGGATGTTGTTAGTGTTATCTTGAATGAGGAAATATGTAGGAAAAGCACAGAAGAGGCATCTGGGAACGCTTTATGTTTTGAGAGTAGGGGAAGGTAGAAAGAGAAGAGCAAGAAAGGCAGATTGAGATCCAAATCAAAGGGGAAAGGTAGATCTAAATCTAGAAATGGCAGAATGCCACAATGCTAGAATTTTGGAAAGATGGGGCACATAAGCAGAGATTGTTGGTCAAAACCTAAGGAGGAAAATTAGCACGAAGGAAAGGAAGAAGCCAAGATTGCAGGTATTGCACAAGATGCTTTAATTTTCTCTCTGCATAATAATATAAAATCTTGGGTATTAGATTTTGGTGCATCTTTTCATGCTACCCCTAACAGGGAATATTTCAGTGACTATATCCATGGAGATATTGGAATAGTGTATCTACGGGATGATGAGCCTTGTAAAACAATTGGCAAAGGTAAAGTGCAGCTAAAGATGTAGAATAGCAACACATGGGTGTTGAGAGATGTGATGCATGTTCCTAGCTTGAAGAGAAATTTGATTTCTACAGGAAAGCTAGGGGATGAGGGTTGTACAGTAACTCTCACAGCAGAATCTTGGAAGGTGACCAAGGGTGCACTTGTTATGGCCAGAGGTAAGAGAGAAGGTACTCTCTATTTGTGTAATTGTGTTACTAACAAATCTCCTTCTCTATTATCTGCTTCAGATGTGGATGCTAAATTGTGGCACTCAAGGCTTGGCCACATGAGTGAGAAGGGGATGTCAATTCTTAAGTCCAAAGGTATGCTTTCAAATTTAAAAGGCATAGATCTAGAGTTTTGTGAGCACTGTGTATTTGGAAAATAGAAAAGGGTTAGTTTTCTCAAGACTGGGTCTACTAAGAAGAGGCATAATTTGGAGCTTGTTCACACAGATGTGTAGGGACTGGCTCAGGTTGCTTCCATTGGAGGATCATATTACTATGTATCTTTCATAGACGATGCTACAAAGAAGGTATGGATCTATTGTATTAGAAGAAAATCTGATGTATTTGAGACTTTTAAAGTTTGGAAAGCTATGGTTGAGAATGAAACAAGTAAAAGATTAAAGTGCCTGAGATCAGACAATGGCGGTGAGTTCTGCAGTCATAAGTTCAGAGATTATTGTTACATGCATGGAATCCGCAGGCAAAGAACGGTTCCAAGAACACCTCAGCAGAATGGTATTGCTGAAAGGATGAATAGGACAATAATGGAGCGTGCAAGATGTATGAGATTGCACGCTGATTTGCCCTTATAGTTTTGGGCACACGCTGTTGACACTGCAGTGTACCTGATTAACAGAGGACCCTCTATAGCTCTAGATGGTGGTATTCCAGAAGAGGCATGGACAGGTAAAAAGGTTGATCTCTCATATCTCAAAGTTTTTGGTTGTGAAGCCTTTGTGCACATAGATAAAGAAAATATAAAGAAGCTTGATGCTAAGTCTATGAGGTGCACATTTATTGGCTATGACTCAGATGATTTTGGTTATAGATTGTGTAAATCTAGAAACTAACAAGGTAATCAAGAGCCGTGATGTTGTTTTCAAGGAAAGAGTGATGTATTGTGATCAGCTAAGGAAGTTGAATCAATCTGAGCAGAGCAATGGTGAATTGGATGAGATGAAAGTCCAATATGAGCTCGCGAGAAAAAAAAATAATCACTTGCAAGAAAACATAGAGACCGACGTCGGCAGGTTAGGAACCGGCGTCAGCAGGATAGAAACCGGCGTCGGCCATACAGAGACCGACGTCAGCCGTACAGGTACCGAGGTCAGTCAGGCATAACCGATGTCGGCCAGTAACAAGTCTGCAGGTGACTGAGGTCAGTCATTGTCAGAGAATTTGGGTGGATAGCGTGTTGGAAATGAGTCTCAGACACCCATCAGGAGGTCAGAAAGGGTGAGTAAGCCTCCAATTAGATATTCTCCTTCTTTATTTTATCTATTGCTAACTGATGGTGGAGAACCAGAGAGTTTTGAAGAAGCAATATAGGTGGAGTCCAAGAGTCAGTGGGAGCGTGGCATGGTTGAGGAGTTGGAGTCCTTAAGAGAGAACCAAACATGGCATTTGGTTGAATTGCCAGCTGGTAAAAGAGCACTTAAGAACAGATGGACCTACAGGTTGAAAGAAGGTGAGAATGGACAAATGAGATATAAGGCCAGATTGGTAGTAAAAGGATTTGCACAAAAGCCAGGTATTGACTTTGGTGAGATTTTTTCTCCTATTGTTAAAATGACTTCTATAAGGGTTGTATTGTCTTTGGTTGCTTTTGAGGATTTGCATCTTGAGCAGCTAGATGTTAAGACAACATTTCTTCATGGAGATTTAGATGAGAAAATCTATATGGAACAGCCAGAAGGATTTGAGGTCAAAGGTAAGGAGAAGCTTGTGTGCAGATTGAAGAAAAGCTTGTATGGCCTCAAGCAAGCTCCTAGGCAATGGTACTTAAAATTTGACAGGTTTATGACTGAGCATGGCTATAATAGGTGTCAATCTAACCATTGCGTGTATTTCAAGAGATTTGATAATGGTAGATATATTATTATATTGTTGTATGTAGATGATATGCTGGTTGCAGGATCTCACATGCAGGATATCTCTGAGCTTAAGGTGAAATTAGCTCAAATGTTTGCTATGAAGGATTTGGGAGCAGCAAAGAAAATCCTTGGCATGAGCATTAAGAGAGACAGGAAAAATCACAGGTTGATATTGTCTCAAGAAGATTATGTGGACAAGGTGTTGAAATGGTTCAATATGCAGGATGCTAAACCGGTAAGCACACCTTTGGCTGGACATTTTAAGTTGAGTAAAGAACAATGTCCTAATTCATATGATGAGGTAGAGTACATGAGTAAGGTTCCATATTCTTCCGTAGTAGGGAGTTTGATGTATGCAATGGTGTGTACTAGACCAGATATTGCCCAAGCAGTGGGAGTGGTAAGTAAGTATATGGCCAATCTAGGTAAGGAACATTGGAAAGTAGTTCAGTAGATCCTTAGATATCTGAGAGGAACCAGCAGTAAGCACTTATGCTATGGAGGTTCAGATACTTCTCTACATGGTTATGTAGATTCAGATATGGCAGGTGATTTGGATGGCAGGAGGATCACTACAGGTTATGTTTTTACTGTAGGAGGAACGGCGGTTAGCTGGATATCTAAGTTGCAGAAGGTTGTTGCCTTGTCAACTACAAAAGCAGAGTATATTGCAGCCACAGAAGCTAGCAAAGAGATGATATGGATGACACGGTTCATGGATGAGCTTGGTAGGGAGCATGAGAGTTGCAGATTGTATAGTGACAGTCAAAGTGCAATCCATTTGGCTAAGAATTCAGCCTTTCATTCAAGAACAAAGCACATACAGCTAAGGTACCACTTCATATGACAGGTATTGGAAGATGGTGAGTTGAAGCTAGAGAAGATACATACAGATAGGAATCCTACTGATATGTTAACCAAGCTGGTTATAAAGGAGAACTTGAATCTTCATTCAACTTCTGTTGGTCTTCATGATTGAACTAAAGATGGAGAAGCTTAAAGATGTTGCTGTACAGGTACTGGTGCAGCTGTTTATCTCCAAGTGGGAGATTGTTAGGGTGTGCAGCTAAAGGCTTCACCAAGGAGCACACTTATCAGTTTTGGGTCTACACAGACACCGGCGTCGGTCAGGAGCGACCGATGTCGGTCAAGAGCAGTTGTAGAGGCACCGACGTCGGCAGAAGGTCGGGCGACGGCGGTCACAGACAAGCAGCAAAAATCGACGTCGGTTACCTGTGTGTCCAGAGAGCTATTTGCGTGGACAGAAGTGAGTGTTTGCATGATGATTTTGAGTTGTAGTCTCAAGCTCGCATCTCTATTATTGGCAATACTATTTTTAGATCCCTTGTTCAAGTGGCTTAACTGCTTGTTGGAAGTCCATGCTCAAGTCTCCTAATTCTATATGTAGAATTAGATCTTCCTAGCTTATTGATTGTAGTTGGAGTTATTGTGAATTATTGTAATTCATTGTATGAGAAGAACAGTACAGAATTGAATCAATCTAGGCTTGTTGGAGTTGATTGTTCTTGAGAGAGAGAGCTCTTGAGGAATAGAGATCTATTGAGAGATCTATACATCTAGGAGAGGCGTGGAAGAAAGAAGTTTCTTCAATTGTATTCCTTTTGTAAAGAGTTTGTTAATACAAGTTTTTAGGGTGGTTTCTTGTATCTCTTGTTCTTGCTGTTTATCATTCTAATTACTTGTCAATCTGATTTAATTCCACGTTTATTGCTTTCACAAGTGTAATCTATTGTTGGTTGATCCCCAACAAGTGGTATCAGAGCCTAGGTTACAGGTTCAGAGCTTGATATCCAATAATTGGTATCAAAGTTGACGTTCACTAATAGGTGGTTCAGATCTGTGCAGTGTGTATTGATTATAGGTTCTCACAGAAGTTTCTGTAGGGATTTTTGTTTGAGTGGGAGAAGCAATGGAAGATGAAAGTAAATTGAGAATGGAAAAGTTCAATGGCAAAAATTACCAACACTGGAGAATGCAGATAGAGAATTATCTGTATCAGAAAGATCTCTACTTACCGTTAGGTGGGGTTGCAAAGAAGCCCAAAGACATGGAGGATGAAGAATGGGAAGTTCTTGACAGAAAGGCTCTAGGGTCTATAAGACTGAGTCTAGCATCCACTGTGATATCTAATTTATCACAGGCAAAGTCTACGGTAGAGTTGATGACTATGTTATCAAATTTGTATGAAAAACCCTCAGCTTCCAATAAGGTATATCTTATGAAGCAGTTATTTAATTTGCATATGAATGAAGGTGGATCTGTTTCTACTCATCTAAATGATTTCAATGGTATTGTGAATCAATTAAGTTCAGTGAATATAGTGTTTGATGATGAGATAAAAGCTCTTTTAATATTATGTTCTTTGCCTGAAAGCTGGCATGGCTTAGTAATGGCAGTAAGTAATACTGCATCTGCATCAAATATTTTGAAAGTAGAGGATGTTGTTAGTGTTATCTTGAATGAGGAAATATGCAGGAAAAGCATAGAAGAGGCATCTGGGAATGCTTTAAGTTTTGAGAGCAGGGGAAGGCAGAAAGAGAAGAGCAAGAAAGGCAGATCGAGATTCAAATCAAAGGGGAAAGGCAGATTTAAATCTAGAAATGGCAGAAGGCCACAATGCTGGAATTGTGGAAAGATGGGGCAAATAAGCAGAGATTGTTGGTCAAAACCTAAGGAGGACAATCAGCACGAAGGAAAGGAAGAAGCCAAGATTGCAGGTATTGCACAAGATGCTTTAATTTTCTCTCTGCATAATAATATAGAATCTTGGGTATTAGATTCTGATGCATCTTTTCATGCTACCCCTAACAGGGAATATTTCAGTGACTATATCCATGGAGATCTTGGAATAGTGTATCTAGGGGATGATGAGCCCTGTAAAATAATTGGCAAAGGTAAAGTGCAGCTAAAGATGCAGAATAGCAACACATGGGTGTTGAGAGATGTGATGCATGTTCCTAGCTTGAAGAGAAATTTGATTTTTGCAGGAAAGCTAGGGGATGAGGGTTGTACAGTAACTCTCATAGCAGAATCTTGGAAGGTGACCACGGGTGCACTTGTTATGGCCAGAGGTAAGAGCGAAGGTACTCTCTATTTGTGTAATTGTGTTACTAACAAATCTCCTTCTATATTATCTACTTCTGATGTGGATGCTAAATTGTGGCACTCAAGGCTTGGCCACATCAGTGAGAAGGGGATGTCAATTCTTAAGTCCAAAGGTATGCATTCAAATTTAAAAGGCATAGATCTAGAGTTTTGTGAGCACTGTGTATTTGGAAAACAGAAAAGGGTTAGTTTTTTCAGGACTGGGTCTACTAAGAAGAGGCATAAGTTGGAGCTTGTTCACACAGACGTGTGGGGACCGGCTCAGGTTGCTTCCATTGGAGGATCACAGTACTATGTATCTTTCATAGACGATGCTACAAGGAAGGTATGGATCTATTGTATTAGAAGAAAATCTGATGTATTTGAGGCTTTTAATGTTTGGAAAGCTATGGTTGAGAATGAAATAGGCAAAATATTAAAGTGCCTGAGATCAGACAATGGCGGTGAGTTCTGCAGTCATAAGTTCAGAGATTATTGTTACATGCATGGAATCTGCAGGCAAAGAACGGTTCCAAGAACACCTCAGTAGAATGGTATTTCTGAAAGGATGAACAGGACAATAATGGAGCATGCAAGATGTATGAGATTGCATGTCGGTTTGCCCTTACAGTTTTGGGCACAAGTTGTTGACACTGCAGTGTACCTGATTAACAGAGGACCCTCTACAGCTCTAGATGGTGGTATTCCAGAAGAGGCATGGATAGGTAAAAAGGTTGATCTCTCATATCTCAAAGATTTTGGTTGTGAAGCCTTTGCGCACATAGATAAAGAAAATAGAAAGAAGCTTGATGCTAAGTCTATGAGGTGCATGTTTATTGGCTATGGCTCAGATGATTTTGGTTACAGATTGTGGAATCTAGAAACTAACAAGGTAATTAGGAGCCGTGATGTTGTTTTCAACAAAAGAGTGATGTATTGTGATCAGCTAAGGAAGTTGAATCAATCTGAGCAGAGCAATGGTGAATTGGATGAGGTGAAAGTACAATATGAGCTCGTGAGAAAAAGAAATAATCATTTTCAGGAAAACAAAGAGACCGACGTCGGTAGGTTACGAACTGGCGTCGGTAGGACAGAAATCGGCATCGACCATACAGAGACCGACGTCAGTCGTACAGGTACCGAGGTCGGTCAGGTAGAACCGACGTCGGCCAGTAACAGGTCTGCAGGTGACCAAGGTCGGTCACTGTCAGAGAATTTGGGTGGACAGTGTGTTGGAAACGAGTCTCAGACACCCATCAAGAGGTCAGAAAGGGTGAGTAAGCCTCCAATTAGATATTCTCCTTCTTTATTTTATCTATTGCTAACTGATGGTGGAGAACCAGAGAGTTTTGAAGAAGCAATACAGGTGGAGTCCAAGAGTCAGTGGGAGTGTGGCATGGTTGAGGAGTTGGAGTCCTTAAGAGAGAACCAAACATGGGATTTGGTTGAATTGCCAGCTGGTAAAAGAACACTGAAGAACAGATGGACCTACAGGTTGAAAGAAGGTGAGAATGGACAGATGAGATATAAGGCTAGATTGGTAGTAAAAGGAATTACACAAAAGCCAGGTATTGACTTTGGTGAGATTTTTTCTCCTGTTGTTAAAATGACTTCTATAAGGGTTGTATTGTCTTTGGTTGCTTTTGAGGATTTGCATCTTGAGCAGCTAGATGTTAAGACAACGTTTCTTCATGGAGATTTGGATGAGGAAATCTATATGGAACAGCCAGAAGGATTTGAGGTCAAAGGTAAGGAGAAGTTTGTGTGCAGATTGAAGAAAAGCTTGTATGGCCTCAAGCAATCTCCTAGGCAATGGTACTTAAAATTTTACAGGTTTATGACTGAGCATGGCTACAGTAGGTGTCAATCTGACCATTGCGTGTATTTCAAGAGATTTGATAATGGTAGATATATTATTCTATTGTTGTATGTAGATGATATCTCACATGCAGGATATTTCTGAGCTTAAGGTGAAATTAGCTCAAACATTTGCTATGAAGGATTTGGGAGTAGCAAAGAAAATCCTTGGCATGAGCATTAAGAGAGACAGGAAAAATCACAGGTTGATATTGTCTCAAGAAGATTATGTGGACAAGGTGTTGAAACGGTTCAATATGCAGGATGTTAAACCGGTAAGCACACCTTTGGCTGGACATTTTAAGTTGAGTAAAGAACAATGTCCTAATTCATATGATGAGGTAGAGTACATGAGTAAGGTTCCATATTCTTCTGCAGTAGGGAGTTTGATGTATGCAATGGTGTGTACTAGACCGGATATTGCCCAAGCAGTGGGAGTGGTAAGTAAGTATATGGCCAATCCAGGTAAGGAACATTGGAAAGCAGTTCAGTGGATCCTTAGATATCTGAGAGGAACCAGCAGTAAGCACTTATGCTATGGAGGTTCAGATACTTCTCTACATGGTTATGTAAATTCAGATATGGCAGGTGATTTGGATGGTAGGAGGAGCACTACAAGTTATGTTTTTATTGTAGGAGGAATGGCAGTTAGCTGGATATCTAAGTTGAAGAAGGTTGTTGCCTTGTCAACTACAGAAGCAGAGTATATTGCAGCCACAGAAGCTAGCAAAGAGATGATATGGATGACACGGTTCATGGATGAGCTTGGTAGGGAGCATGAGAGTTGCAGATTGTATAGTGACAGTCAGAGTGCAATCCATTTGGCTAAGAATTCAGCCTTTCATTCAAGAACAAAGCACATACAGATAAGGTACCACTTCATACGACAGGTATTGGAAGATGGTGAGTTGAAGCTAGAGAAGATCCATACAGATAGGAATCCTGCTGATATGTTAACCAAGCCGGTTACAAAGGAGAAGTTGAATCTTCATTCAACTTCTGTTGGTCTTCATGATTGAACTGAAGATGGAGAAGCTAGAAGATGTTGCTGTACAGGTACTGGTGTAGCTGTTTATCTCCAAGTGGGAGATTGTTAGGGTGTGGATCTAAAAGCTTCACCAAGGAGCACACTTATCAGTTTTGGGTCTACACAGACACCGGCATCGGTCAGGAGCGACTGACGTTGGTCAAGATCAGTTGCAGAGGCGCCGACGTCAGCAGAAGGTCGGCTGACGGTGGTCACAGACAAGCAGCAGGAACCGACGTCAGTTACCTGCGTGTCCAGAGAGCTATTTGCGTGGATAGAATTGAGTGTTTGCATGATGAGTTTGAGTTATAGTCTCAAGCTCGCGTCTCTATTATTGCCAATACTATTTTTAGAGCCCTTGTTCAAGTGGCTTAACTGCTTGTTGGAAGTGCATGCTCAAGTCTCCTAATTCTATATGTAGAATTAGATCTTCCTAGCTTATTGATTGTAGTTGGAGTTATTGTGAATTATTGTAATTCATTGTATGAGAAGAAAAGTACATAATTGAATCAATCCAGGCTTGTTAGAGTTGATTGTTCTTGAGAAAGAGAGCTCTTGAAGAATAGAGATCTATTGAGAGATCTATACATCTAGGAGAGGTGTGGAAGAAAGAAGTTTCTTCAATTGTATTCCTTTTGTAAAGAGTTTGTTAATACAAGTTTTCAGGGTGGTTTCTTGTATCTCTTGTTCTTGCTGTTTATCATTCTAATTACTTGTCAATCTGATTTAATTCCATGTTTATTGCTTTCACAAGTGTAATCTGTTGTTGGTTGATCCCCAACATCAATCTCTTCCTTGGCCAAGGTGATTTGAAAGAGGTTATTGTGGTATGTAATGATGAAAAGAATAAATCAACTCTAGTCTCAACAACCTATCAATGCATCCAAAAGACTTCTCCACAAGACAAGGCCTATATCTCCAAAGAAAGTATAAAACCCTAAGCTTACTCCTCAAGTAAAATGGCGGATAAACATATGCACAATATACATTACTTATTATTATTTTATTTTATAAATTATGAAATGGATCTATTTGTATACGTGGATATAACCCTAATCATTTATAATATTTTAAGCTAACAAGCTTGACCTAGTCAACCTAGTATAGTTATTGACAAAAATAAATTAGGTCACAGACTAGGTCAACTAGGGGCAGACCTAGACCCTAATAAATATTATCAATTAGAATAAAATTTCTATGTGACCCATAATGTAATGTAGACCATAAAAAAGGGTTTTAGGTTAGGATAATGAATGTGGTAAATAACTAGAGGAGGGTAAAAAACAGGAGGCTAAGCTTAGGGGAATGTTTTCAGGAGATGGGTGTGTAGATAGCAAGTGGTAATAAGGGACAACAATCCTTTGAAGCACCAATGGTCTGCCCACCCCTTTACTGATACACCTCTTAAATCATGAAGTTAGAGAGATTGAGACTCAATAGGTTCTTACAAGATAGAAATCATTTGTAATTAATAAAGTTTGAAAATATTATATGTATACACAATCTAGAATTGAACCTAGGCCTCACTTATCTTTAGTCATGTGAATGGAAGATGTTAGTTATTTTACATTATTATGGTATATTTTTTTTGAGTGGATTTAAATCTTGTTTACATTTTTGATCTGAATGTGGATATCATTAATATTTTTTAAGTTGTTATATCATTGAATTGGTCTAATTTGCATGAATATTAAGAAAGAGTGGTTGCTTTATTTATCTTAAAACCAAAAGAGAATATTTATACTAGTATATTTTTGTTTGGAGTGATAAAATTATAAACCAAAGAATATATGGTTGTGAATTATGGAATAAATTCTCTATAATCATTAATTGATGTCATTTTATTCTAAAAACACTTATATTATAGGGTTGAGTGACATGAGTGTTTTGGCTGAAATCTCTTAATTATTTGGCTAGAGCATGATTATATGATTGTTAGTCATGTTCATTGTAATGTTTGGTTCATAGTGTTTGTCATGTATTATTTTTAGATAGATATGATGATTATTACATCGTTTGGTTTCAATTGAGTTGGTTGTAGTATGATGGTTACTAGTCCTTATTATCACACATGGTACTCTTATTCTCTATCTAGTTATCTTCTCTTATGTTTCATCCTTTTAAGGGTAGGGTCACTCCCATTTGAGAGGTAAGTAGGGGTACCATAGGTTGTATGGTTAGAGGAAAATAACCTTAATGATGTTTTCTATCTATATTCACTAAAATTAGCATTTAATGTTAAAATAATGCAAATGTGACCACTCCTTATACACATTTAACCTATGCTCAATTCCATAGTTCTAAACTACTATTCCTATAATATTATGTGGATGACCCTATGTATTTAAGAAACTATAATACTAAATCTTCTTATTCCTAATTTTAGTCATCTTAAACTCACCATTGGACTGATTCAAACATCTAGTTTATTTGTCTTTGTTCCTCAGATGAAACCACTTCTTCAAGGCATTCTCATTGGTTTGTAGTGTCTTCATCTATTTCTTTCTCATACTAACTAAAAACTAATTAACCAAATTAAAATTCATTACAATGTATCATCCCACATATTTTATAATCTATATTCGATGAAATCTTGAAATACCAATATATAAGCACATTTCTACCCATTTATTCACTAAATAGCAAGAGGATACCACTACTAAAAATTCTAGAATTATCTAACTACACATTCAGAGGAAACCCCCTATTCCACCCAATTAATACTCCATACTATGAACATATGATTTTAATAGGGGGATATTAGTATGGTATTAGTGAATGCAATCAAATCCATACAAAAAAACACACTAAGCTAGCACCATAAGCCTATCTCAAGGGGGGAGCATATTAACAAAACAAAATGAGAAACATAGCTAGAATGCAAAGACAAAGAAATCCTTCACCTACCTTCGATGATCCAAATAGCTTGTTGAAGTGTCTTGCTCAACTTGTGCTCAATGAGTCTTCATCAAAGGAGACTTGGCTATCTCCTCTTCTCATTAGCACTTTTGTGATGGATTTGGCTTTGGCTTGGATCAACAATTTGGAATTATAACACTAATTGCAATGGATTTTGGAATTATTTATGCATTATAACTTTGCATCAAGATAGCTTTAAAATGATGTTCATGTCTTTTTTATTTATATATTTTCAAAATGGTTTAGGATTAACCATGACCATCCATCTCAAGATTGAGATGTGTGGCCATGAATAAATCCAATTATGTAATCAAATTTATAAATATTACTCATAAATATTTGGGATAGAGGGGAATTTAAGAGTCATGGAAGGTCTTAATGAGGCATGGGGTGGTTTAATCCTGATATTTTATTCATTTATGGCTTGTGGATGCCACCCCATAGAAATGATGTCATTTGATAATGCAGATATTTAATATTCATTTTCAAAAAGAAATATTCAAAAATCTCAATAGATTTATTAACAAATATCATGATTTAAATTAATTATCTTTTAAACATGATTAGGTAGTTTTGATGCAAAATTTGGCCCTTGGTGCACAAATTAATCAAATTGGTCAAAATGTCATATTATTGGCTCAAAATTTGACTATATTGGAATTGGAAGTTGATGTTAGATGTATTGAAACCGTTATGCCATTTAGGATGTTGTAAACATAAAATAACAAAGGCATATTTCATGTACAAAAAATTTGGTAGAAAAGAGCAATCCATAGCACCTAGGTGCAAAAATGTCATTTTAACTTGAAATGATCTAATCAAAGTTAGTTTTCTCATAAATTTCATTTCCCCATTTAATGATACCTTATCCAAAATAGTCACTTAAATATATCAATTTCAACTCATTTAATATGTTTTAATTTTTTAATGCCAAATTGTGCATTTTGGTAAGAATTAGTCAAAACCCTAGGTGAAGGTCATTGATGGCTAGTTTTAGGTGTCTACAATTTGTCCCTATTTGGGAAGGCATTGCAAGCTATAGGCATAGTAATGTATTCTCAAATAATTAAAATTTCATGTATGCCTACAATTGCAATGATGATTAACTAACTATATGATGTCCCCTTGAGGGAACAGTTGGCACAAGAAGGTCAAAAAATGGTCCCTAGAAAAGAAAGAAGGAAAACAAGGGTACCAAAGGAAGGAAGATGATGGGGTGAGAACACAATGATTTATAAAAAGTATTCCAAAGTCATTGATAATGTAAGTGGTATGGTGTATATTGGTTTACTCAAAGATGGTTATAAGCATTATAGCTTGATAATGGTAACATGGTATGATAACACAATGATTTGCCTAAAGGTGGTTATAATTATTGAGAAGATGGAGGTACCCCAGTTAGGATAGACAAAAAAGATAAAAACATGTCCCTATTTAGGTAAAAAGAAAATAAATTGGTGAGAACACAATGATTTTCCCAAAGGCAGTTATAATGATTGATAAATATAGGTGGGATGGTATGTAATGATTTACCCATAGGCAGTTATAATCAGGGGACCTTGATTATGGAAAACATGATTGATTAGATGATGATGATGATGATGATGATGATGATAATTTGACATAGAGGGTAATGATGAATTATAATAACCTATTTTTAGGTAGATGCTTATCCAAACTAACAAAATTTGAAATTATTTTGTGGTTAATTACTCTTTTTGGGATATGATTGGGATACTAGTGTCGAGGAGTTGTTGATGTCACCCTTGATGTATAGACTTACTAAAGCTGATTTTTTTTATCACTTGATGGTAGGCATCATGATATAACACCATGAAGATTGGGCTGAAATATGCATAAAGACTGACTCCAAAGATCCAATATTCAATATTAAACAATGCACCAATGATAAAAACCATGATGACAATGTAAACATATGAATATAGGTGGATTCAATTATAAATGCATAAGTAATCACCCAATGAATGCACATAAACATAATAAAGGCAACAGTGTTGAAAGCCAAAAAATAAGCACAGATAAATAACAAACAAATAAGAACAACTAATGATTAGTCCTAAGCTTAGTACAAACATCATGAGCTAAACCAGATAAACATTGCCTCTAGAAAATAAGAGACAACTTAACAAATAAACAAGATGGGGGAATAGAAGAAAAGGAAGGGGGTGGCTAAGTTGTCTCTATATGAACTAGGCAAGTGGATGTTGCCTACATATTTCCATGGATGTAATATCCAATAAAAACTTTAGGTCAAATGTAGTTCTCTTAGGGAATGGGAAGAAAATAATAAATGTTGAAAATAACTATGATGGATGTGATAGAAGAATATTAATGAACTCACAAATTGGTGAGAGAATGGGAGAAAAAAGATAAAAAGGATGGGGAAACTAAGCGACAAGTGATTTACTTGTGACTTAGTAAGGGTTCCTAGAATCCTTAAGGCAAGGAAGTGGTCAATGTTTTTGGTTTTCTCTAAAGATTTTACAAATGTTTTTAGAATTTTTTGGAGTATCTAAAATCGATTGAGAATGATAAGACACTAAATGGTTCAATCTCATAAAATGATGATAGCATTGCTTAAGATTCTTTCAAAATAATGAGAGTGTGGTGGAAAGGGTGACTGAGTTGACCTCAACAAGTCTAAGCATTGCCTACATAGTCCCAAGATGAGACCTAAAGTCATTATAGTTCTACCTTATAGTAGATAAATCTAGCTAATATAGCATCTAATTCAAAAAAAATAGGCACAAGTGGGTATAGAATGGCATATAGAGTGTCTAGTTGGTATGGTAAAGGCAAAATAAATAAGTGTTGCCCCTAGTTTTCCCATAGGTGGTTATAACTAAAATACAATGGTATAGGTCACTGATACTAATTTTCCCATAGGTAGTTATAATTACAATCAAGATAATGAGAGAAAATGAAATAAGAAATGAAGGATGTAATGACCAAATGTCTATCTAACTACTCCAAAATACTACCTCTATCGAGAATGTGTGGAACAATTATTGAAACTGAATCTAAATCCTCTTTCTAAAAGTGGTGATGGAACCAAATGGAATGGAACCAAGGTCATAGGGCCAGGTAGGGAGAAAGAGATGAACTCAATTGATGGGGAAGGTATGGTAAAACATACATGTGATAGGAAAAGTGATAAGGTGGTAGGATGATAAGATGATAAACTGATATAGTACAAAGAAGATTGAAAAAATGATACAAATTGTAATGGTCTTTATAGACAATACACCAAGTCACTCAAGCATAGTACCGATTGAGGTGGATAATGTTCTTCAGCTCATCACTTTCGTGGCCATCTAGTGTGACAAGCCTATATGATTCTATTCCAATGTTTGTCATAATGATGAAAGGACCAACCTAGTTGGGTTTAAACTTACATTTATTCATATTTTTGGCCATGATATTCTTTTGGTTTTTTTTAAGGATAAGATCACCAAGTTCAAATTATCTATGTTTCACGTGCTAATTGTAGTGGCCTTGAAGTCAATTATGATAGGCTTGGAAATTATTAATTGCATCCATGTGTTTCTCATCAAGTAATTTTAGTTAATTCAAGTGAGGTAATCGATGGCCATATTCATCTAGGACATGCTTAAAATAGATACATAGAGATGGCAACTCGACTTCAATGAGAAGAATGACTTTTGTACCATCAAAAAATAAATATGGAGTGGCTCCTATGTGTGTATGGTTATTGGTATGGTATTCCCAAAGGGCATGAAATATCTAAAGGTGTTAATCATGACCGACATCATTGACAATATTTTTGAGAATGTTGATAATGGTTTTTTTCAATGCTTTAGCTTGGCCATTACCTTAAGGGTACTATGTCGTAGAAAAGTATTGTGTAATGTTGTATTCATCACATATCTAGTTGATATTCTTGTTCTTGAATGATCCTTCATTATCAAATATAATGTCAAATGGGATACCATAATGGAAAATGAGCTGGTTAAAGATGAACTTGGAAATTCGCATTCCAATCATATAAATGAGGGGTATAGCTTCAACCCACTTAGTGATATATTTGGTGGTAGTAAAGATATGTTTATGGCTATTATATGAGGTGGGATTGATCTTATAAATGAGGTCAATAAGGCATATATAAAATTTCCATTGTGTCAACATTGGTTTTAGAGTCTTGGTTGGGACATGAATCAAATTGGCATGCCATTAACACTTATCGCACTTATTTACATATACAACTACATCTACATCCATCGTGGGATAATAATAACCAGTACGTAAGAGATTTTTGGATAGGACAACCCAAATAATGTGGGCTCCACATAATCCTTAATGAATTTTTTTTAATTTTAGTTTATATTTTATTGAAGTTAAACAATGAAGCAAAGTCCCATCAAAACTATGATGGTAAAGGGTTAATCCAAGTAAGGTATAACGAGTAGTTTCATGGATGAAGGCTTTGGTTTATTTTTGGGATAGGTCAAGTGGTAAATATTGGTCATTGAGGTAGTTATAATGTAAAATGGGATACCATAATGGTAAATGAGCTGGTTAAAGATGAACTTGGAAATTTGCATTCCAATCATATAAGTGAGGGGTATAGCTTCAACCCACTTAGTGATATATTTGGTTGTGGTAAGGATATGTTTATGGATATCAAATGAGGTGGGATTGATCTTCTAAATGAGGTAAATAACCCATATAGAAAATTTCCATGGTATCAACATTGGTTTTAGAGTCTTGGTTGGGACATGAATCAGATCGGCATGCCATTAACACTTGTCACACTTATTTACATATACAACTACATCTACATCCATCGTGGGCTAATAAGAACCAGTACGTAAGATATTTTTGGATAGGAAAACCACAATAATTTGGGATCCACATACTCCATAATGAACTTCTTTTAATTTTAGTTTATATTCTATCGAAGTTAAACAATGAAGCAAAGTTCCATTAAAACTATGATGGTAAAGGGTTGATCCAAGTAAGGTATAATGAGTGGTTTCATGGATGAAGGCTTTGGTTTATTTTTGGGATAGGTCAAGTGGTAAAGCTTGGTCATTGAGGTGGTTATGAAGTTCTAAGTACCAAATAAAACTAGGACCAACAATATCATAAATCATCATGATGGTTCAAGGTTCATGAGTTGGTGATAACAAGTTCTTAATAAGGAATCGATACTCTTTACTTATGTCTATTTTTTGAATCAGAGATCAAATAGTGGCCATAGCATCTATAGTTTTATTAATTTCCCTTAGTATATGCTCAAATTGAATGTTCACAATCTATTATTTGAAAGTGTTGACCATGGACTTATATGGAACTAACTTGTCATTTTTGGTCTAAAAATGGTCTATAACCTAATTGATGATTAACTAAGAATCACCATAAACCTTGAGATGAGATATGTTCCATTAGAACATTTGACTAAGTCCTACAATAAGTTATTAATACTCAACCATGTTGTTGGTGAAAAGAAAATTGATCTTGAATGATTTAGGGATTAAATCCCCCTATGGTGTAATAAATAAATTACCTACCCCTAATCCATGTGTTGTGAATGATCCTTCAAAATACATCTTCTAGTTTTTCTCCTCAAGAGGTGTGTCAATGATTTTTATTATGGATTCATTAAAAAATTGGAATGTGAGTGGCTCTATATCAGTAAGGGGTGCTTCAATAATCTAATCTAAAAGAACTTGCCCCTTAATGGATTTTCGATTGACATATTTGATGTCAAACTCACTTAGAAGCATGATCCATTTGGCCATGTAGCCTTTTAAAGTTGTTTTAGATAGTAGATACTTGAGTGGATCGAATTTTAAAATAACCATGGTCATATATTTAACATGTAATGGCATAGTTTTTGAGCTACAAAGACTATAGCTAAATAGGATTTTTATATGGGCATATAGTTATGTTCATATTCGACGGCTTAAATAGTATACAACATGTTCTTTTACATTATCATCATGTTGAGCCAAGAGTGCCCCTAGAGCATTATCAGTAGTTAATAAATACAACAAGAATGGTTTTCCTAGCATATGAGGCAATAAAATAGGTGGATTTGTTAGATATTATTTTAGTTGCTAAAAAGCTATTTGGTAATGAGCATCCTAGTGAAATTTGACTGATTGATTTATAAAATATGTAAAATGATGGCATATTTTAGCTAATTATGATATGAATCATCTGATAGACTAGATCTTTGCCTAGCAATTTGCCTAACGTCAATCCAAAGACACACTTCTTAGGATTAAGTCTAACTTTTTACTCACGTAATATTTCAAATATTTTTCATAGCATTGTTAGGTGATCAACCCTGGTCTTTGATTTGCCAAGGATGTTGTTGACATAGTCTTTAATAATATCATGCATCATATCATGAAATATGATGGTCATGGTTCTTTGGTAGGTGGCCCCTGCATTCTTAAGACCAAATGGCATAACTTGATCAGAGAATGTTCTCTATGGAGTGTTGAATGTTATTTTATGTTGATCTTCTGGTGATATTTTGATTTGGTTATATCCTAAAAAGCCATCCATTAGTGACGACATTTCATAACCCATTGTGGAGTTAATAATCATGTCAATGTTTGGCAATGGAAATTCATCCTTAGGGCAAATTTTTTTATATCATGGAAATATATAAAGATTCTAATTCCTTCTAGATTATTTCTAATTGGTACAACATTTGATATCCACTCTGAGTAGTTAATGGATTGAATACATCCTACTATTTCTTTACCAATATAGCAATGTAAAGATGCTTATTACATAGCTTTTTTTAAAACTAGTTTGGCATTAGGATTGACCATAAGGTGGTGTAGAACCAAGGCAAGGTCCAAACCTAGCATATAAGAATATGCCCATGCAAATATATCTACAAACTCTCTCAAAATGGGTTTAAGGACTTCATGCTCCTTCTCAATAAGGGAAGTGCCTAGCTTGATCCACTTTGGATCATCTAGGGGCCCAATGTTAACCTTTTTCTTATCTTCCACTAGAAAGGTCAAATCATCTTCAAGGATAGTGGGTAAATATTTAAATTGGTTGGAAACACTAGAGTCCCCTAATAGGAGTGGATATTCAAGTTCCCCTAGGCATGATGAATCAAACTCCCCCAATTGAAGGTTTGGCCATATAACAAAAACTATTGGAAACTCCTAAATTATTCATTTAAAAGATTATCGTTCTTCAAAACTAACCTCAGACTCATAAATAAGTTCATCATTGGTGGTATCCTGAGCTATGGTTGAAAAAAGTTGAACACCCCTATCTAATGGTGCCTAAAATAGGTTTTCACCACTAGATTGGCCTTTTTCTTTACTTTTACCCCATTCAAAAAGTGTTTCAAAGAGGTTTTCACTTTGGAACCTTAATGTTTTAATTATTTTCTTTTGGCTAAGGGTGTTCACCCACTCTCCAAAATATGCTATAGGATCCAACTTGATTAAGAACCTTCATTTATGGTCCCCCAATAGAATATTGTATCTAAGGCTGAGAAAATCATAGAAAGCCTCATCATTTTGAAATGCATCAATCAATATGTTGGACTCTTAATAGTCCCAATATATTAGTTAGGGATAATACAATGGTAGTGGGATGTGATAAAACAAATGGAATGGGTGTTAAATAGGTTAGTTTTGGCTAGGTCATCAAAAAGGCTATGATCAGACTCTACTTTGCTAATGACATCCTCATTACTAGTCGATGAAAATAGAACATGAGTAAGGTATATGGAGTTACCCCAGGTAGTTTAAATATAATTCCATAAGGTCCTTTGTATTTGGTCATGGAAATTGGCTCAAGTCTTCCCTATTGATTAGGTCTGAGGCCTCCTCCTTCATGGTCTTGATTCTTCATGATACTATTGTGAATATGATAATTTGCATTCTTGTAATAATTAGATTGTTTGCCATTATATAAACATGATTCATTTCCCTCAAGAGGGTCCTATTCTAGGCTAGATTGTGGTACAAATGTGACATGTCCTTTACCTTTTCTCTTTTATTTCCAATTTGGATGAAGTGGCTTAGCTTTAGATCTTCCAAAGGATTTTGGATTCTATGGAAGTTTCATAATATGAAAGGTATCATGGGTCACATACTCTCTTGGACCAATAGGTGAGATAGTAAAATGATTGGATATTTTAGGAGGTGATATGTGGGAAAGAAAATCAAGGGTATTAAGATCAATGTAGTTATCCTCCAATAGATCAAGGAGTATTTATTTTCCCTTATCCTACTTAGCCAATGGATTCATTCCACAATGATAGTTATGACTCTTAAATTCAGTCTCTACATGCTTGCAGTGCTCATATGGATTCAAATCTCCCTGGTATACAAACTTCCTTCCCTAAATGGGAGAACTTGATACATTAGTGAAACGTCGATGGGACTACAAAAATCATGTAACTATGGTCTTCTCAAAAGAATATTTTATGACAAATCGATATCAAACTCATGGAAAAGTGTATCATGGGTTAAGATCCCAAGGATAACTAGTAAATAGATGGTGCATTATGATTCTTGTTCCTCAATATCATAGGCTTTGATAGTTATTGTCTCTACTTGAATATCTACCATTGTGTATCTAAAAATATTGATGAGCTTAAGATACACTATATTTAGACTTGATACATTATCTATAATGGCATGCTTCACTTTAATCCACTTTATGTAAACTTCAATGTATAATGAGTTATTATGCAGCGAGTCAAGGGATGACATATCACTTTGGTTGAAAGTGACTTACTGGGCTAGAGCTAGGTGTCTAACCAAAGCTTGGAATTTATCAAAAGATATGTCATTAAAAATAGTGTATTGTCTTAGGAAGTCATTCAAAATGTTTTTTTGGATTTTTGACGTACGTAACAAATATAAAATGGAGATTTGTGTAGGCATCTTTTACAATTTTTCCACAATGTCAATTTTTTTCTCTTGGTCAGTGTTAAATGGCTTATTTTGAGGTTAAATAGTTGGTTGGGTGATGGGCAAAGTGTCAGATGGATATGGGCTTAGTATGGTAATCTTCATCCTTTGAGTTATGATTCCATAATCAAGATTGAATATATGACCATGATTTCTAACAAATTTTGGTGATGGTAGGGGACTAGATAGGATAAGTCTTAGTTATTGGTGCACTTGTGTGTGGTCACAAATTAACGATGAGTTATCGGTATAGGGTCCAAAATTATTAATCCTTGATTGATGGTATGATTTTATGTGGTTCCTAGTCAAGGAAAGATTATCAATGTGAGTTTGTCGATTGGTATTATTTAGAAAAAGTCTTTATTGATTGGTATTTGGTCTCAGATTTTAGGAGATGGTATTAACATGACCTCCTATGATATGTCTTATAACCATCTTGTAGTCATGTACAATTACATGGTAGGTCTATTGGTTATTATCATTTTGACATTAGTTTTATCCATTATTCTAGCATTGTTGGTTATGTTGTTTGTTTTGCTAGTTCTATTGGTTTTGTTGTTGGTTTTGTTGGTTCTGTTGGTTTGGCCTTTAATTTTGATACTATTAATTTTTTTGTTACACTAGACATTGTTGTTATTATTGCTATTGTGGTTGATTGTTATGTTTGGGAAAGGTGTTGGGGATCAACCAACAATAGATTACACTTATGAAAGCAATAAACTGTGGAATTAAATCAGATAGATAAGTAACTAGAATCAGATAATAGCAAAGAACAAGAGATACAAGAAACCATCCTAAAAACTTGTATTAAAACTCTTTACAAAAGGAATACAATTGAAGAAACTTCTTTCTTCCACACCTCTCTCAGATGCACAAGATCTCTCTCTAGATCTCTATCCCTTAAGAGCTCTCTCTCTCAAGTACAATCAACTCCAACAACCTAGATTGATACAACTCTGTATTGTTCTTCAACATTCACATACAATGAACTACTACAATAATCACACAAAGCTAAGAAGATCTAATTCTACATATAGAATTAGGAAACTTGAGCATGCACTTACAACCAACAGTTAAGCCTCTTGAACAAGGGCTCTAAAAACAATCTTACTAATAATAGAAATGTGAACTTAAGACTAAGACTTAAACTCATCATGTAAACACTTGCTTCTATCCTCGGAAATAGCATTCTGGACGCACAGGTAACCGACGCCAGTTCCTGCCTGCTTGCCTGTGGCCGACGTCGGCCGATACTATGCCGACACCGGCGTCTCTTCAACTGCACCGGACCGACGTCGGTCACTCCTGACCGACACCGATGACTGTGTAAACTTGCAACTTTGGTAATGCACTCATATGTGAAGCTTTTAGGCTCCACACCTTAACAATCTCCCACTTGGAGATAAACAGCTGCACCAGTACCTGTACAGCAACATCTTCTAGCTCCTCCATCTTCAACTCAATCATGAAGACCAATAGAAGTTGAATAAAGATTCAACTTCTCCTTTGTAACTGGCTTGGTTAACATATCAGTAGGATTCCTATCTGTATGGATCTTCTCCAGCTTCAAATCACCATCTTCCAATACCTACCGTATGAAGTGGTACCTTAGTTATATGTGTTTGGGTCTTGAATGAAAGGCTGAATTCTTAGCCAAATGGATTGCACTCTAACTATCACTATATAATCTGCAACTCCCATGCTCCTTTCCAAACTCTTCCATGAACCGTATCATCCATATCATCTCTTTGCTAGCTTCTGTGGCTGTAATATACTCTGCTTCTGTAGTTGACAAGGCAACAACCTTCTGCAACTTAGATATCCAGCTAACCGCTGTTCCACCTATAGTGAAGACATAACCTGTAGTGCTCCTCCTGCCATCCAAATCACCTACCATATCTGAATCTACATAACCATGTAGAGAAGTATCTGAACCTCCATAGCACAAGTGCCTACTGCTGGTTCCTCTCAGATATCTAAGGATCCACTGAACTACTTTCCAATGTTCCTTACCTGGATTGGCCATATACTTACTTACAACTCCCACTGCTTGGGCAATATCCGGTCTAGTACACACCATTGCATACATCAAACTCCCTACTATGGAAGAATATGGAACCTTACTCATGTACTCTACCTCATCATGTGAATCAGGACATTGTTCTTTACTCAACTTAAAATGTCCAGCCAAAGGTGTGCTTACCAGTTTAGCATCCTGCATATTGAACCATTTCAACACCTTGTCCACATAATCCTCTTGAGATCATATCAACCTGTGATTTTTCTTGTCTCTCTTAATGCTCATGCCAAGGATTTTCTTTGCTACTCCCAAATCCTTCATAGCAAATGTTTGAGCTAATTTCACCTTAAGCTCAGAGATATCCTGCATGTGTGATCCTGCAACCAGCATGTCATCTACATACAGTAATAGAATAATATATCTACCATTACCCAATCTCTTAAAATACACACAATGGTCAGATTGACACCTACTGTAGCCATGCTCAGTCATAAACCTGTCAAATTTCAAATACCACTGTCTAGGAGCTTGCTTGAGGCCATACAAGCTTTTCTTCAATTTGCACACTAACTTCTCCTTACCTTTGACCTCAAATCCTTTCGGCTGTTCCATATGAATTTCCTCATCCAAATCTCCATGAAGAAATGATGTCTTAACATCTAGCTGCTCAAGATGCAAATCCTCAATAGCAACCAAAGACAGTACAATCCGTATAGAAGTCATTTTAACAACAGGAGAAAAAATCTCACCAAAATCAATACCTAGCTTTTGTGCAAATCCTTTCACTACCAATCTAGCCTTATATCTCATCTTTCTGTTCTCACCTTCTTTTAACCTGTAGGTCCATTTGTTCTCTTACCAGCTGGCAATTCAACCAAATCCCATGTTTGGTTCTCTCTTAAGGACTCCAACTCATCAACCATGCCACGCTCCCACTGACTCTTGGACTCCACCTGTATTGCTTCTTCAAAACTCTCTGGTTCTCCACCATCAGTTAGCAATAAATAGAATAATGAAGGAGAATATCTAATTGGAGGCTTACTTACCCTTTCAGACCTCCTGATGGGTGTCTGAGACTCGTTCACAACATGTTGTCCACCCAAATTCTCTGACAGTGACCGACCTCGGTCACCTACAGACCTACTACTGGCCGAACCGGTTCTTCCTGACTGACGCCCGTTCCTATCCTGCCGACATCGGTCTCTGTATGACCGACATCAGTTTCTATTCTACCGATGCTGGTTCCTAACCTGCTGACGTCGGTCTCTATGTTTTCTTGCAAGTGATTATTTCTTTTTCCTGTGAGCTCATTTTGAACCGTCACCTCATCCAATTCACTATTGCTCTGCCCAAATTGATTCAGCTTCTTTAGCTGATCACTATACATCACTTTTTCATTGAAAACAATGTCACGACTCTTAATTACCTTGTTAGTTCCTAGATTCCAAAATCTAAAACCAAAATCATCTGAGCCATAGCCAATAAATGTGCACCTCATAGACTTAGCATCGAGCTTCTTTCTATTTTCCTTATCTACGTGCACAAAGGCTTCACAACCAAAAACTTTGAGAAAAGAGAGATCTACCTTTTTACCTATCCAAGCCTCTTCTATAATTCCACCATCCAGAGCTATAGAGGGTCCTCTATTAATCAGGTACACTGCAGTGTCAACAGCTTCTGCCCAAAACTCTAAAGGCAAACCATCATGCAATCTCATACATCTTGCACACTCCATGATTATTTTGTTCATCCTTTCAGCAATACCATTCTACTAAGGTGTCCTTGGAACCATCCTTTGCCTACGGATTCCATGCATGTAACAATACCAGTTGAACTTATAACTGCAGAACTCTCCACCATTGTCAGATCTCAGTCACTTTAATCTTTTCCCTATTTCATTCTCAACCATAGCTTTCCAAATCTTAAAAGTCTCAAATACATCAGATTTCTTCTTAATACAGTAGATCCATACCTTTCTTGTAGCATCATCTATGAACGAAACATAGTACTGTGATCCTCCAATAGAAGCTACGTGAGCCGGCCCCCACACATCTGTGTGAACAAGCTGTAACTTATGCTTCTTCTTTGTAGACCCAGTCTTGAGAAAACTAACCCTTTTCTGTTTTCCAAATACACAGTGCTCACAAAATTCTAGATCCATGCTTTTAAAATTTGAAAGCTTACCTTTAGACTTAAGAATTGACATCCCCTTCTCACTCATGTGGCCAAGCCTTGAGTGCCACAAATTTGCATCCACATCTAAAGTAGATAATACAGAAGGAGAATTTTTAGTAACACAATTACATAAATAGAGAGTACCCACTCTCTTACCTCTGGCCATAACAAGTGCACCCTTGGTCACCTTCCAAGATTCTGCTGTGAGAGTTACTGTACAACCCTCATCCCCTAACTTTCTTACAAAAATCAAATTTCTCTTCAAGCTAGGAACATGCATAACTTCTCTCAACATCCATGTGTTGCCATTTTGCATTTTCAGCTGCACTTTACCTTTGCCAATAATTTTATAGGGTTCATCATCCCCTAGATATACTATTCCAAAATCTCCATGGATATAGTCACAAAAATATTCCCTATTAGGGGTAGCATGAAAAGATGCACCAGAATCTAACACCCAAGATTCTATATTATTATGCAAAGAGAATATTAAAGCACTTGTGCAATACCTGCAACCTTTGCTTCTTCTTTTCCTTCGTGCTGATTGTCCTCCTTAGGCTTTGACCAGTAATCTCTGCTTATGTGCCCCATCTTTCCACAATTCTAGCATTGTGGCCTTCTGTCATTTCTGGATTTGGATTTGCCTTTCCCCTTGACTTGGATCTTGATCTCCCTTTCTTGCTCTTCTCTTTTTGCCTTCCCCTGCTCTCAAAACTTAAAGCATTCCCAGATGTCTCTTCTGTGCTTTTCTTGCAAATTTTCTCATTCAAGATAACACTAACAACATCCTCTACTTTTAAAATATTTGATGCAGATGCAGCATTGCTAACTGCCATTATTAAGCTATGCCAGCTTTCAGGCAAAGAACATAATATTAAAAGAGCTTTTATTTCATCATCAAATACAATTTTGACTGAACTTAATTGATTTACAATACCATGGAAATCATTCAGGTGATTAGATACAGATCCACCTTCCTGCATATGCAAATTGAATAGCTATTTCATAAGATATACCTTATTAGAAGATGAGAGTTTTTCATACAAATTTGCTAGAGTAGTCATCAACTCTATCGTTGTTTTAGCCTGTGATAAATTAGATATCACAGTAGATGCTAGACTCAGTCTTATAGACCCCAGAGCCTTTCTGTCAAGAACTTCCCATTCTTCATCCTCCATGTCTGTGGGCTTCTTTGCAATCCCACCTAACGGTAAGTATAGATCCTTCTGATACAGATAGTCCTCTATCTACATTCTCCAATGTTGATAGTTTTTGCCATTGAACTTCTCCATTCTTAGTTTACTTTCATCTGCCATTGCTTCTCCCACTCAAACAGAAATCCCTACAGAAACTCCTGCGAGCAACCTATAATCAATACACACTACACAGATCTGAACCACCTGTTAGTGAACCTGAGCTTTGATACCAATTATTTGATATCAAACTCTAAACCTACAACCAAGGCTCTAATACCACTTGTTGGGGATCAACCAACAATAGATTACACTTATGAAAGCAATAAACCATGGAATTAAATCAGATAGATAAGTAACTAGAATCAGATAATAGCAAAGAACAAGAGATACAAGAAACCATCCTGAAAACTTGTATTAAAACTCTTTACAAAAGGAATACAATTGAAGAAACTTCTTCTTCCACACCTCTCTCAGATGCACAAGATCTCTCTCTAGATCTCTATCCCTTAAGAGCTCTCTCTCTCAAGTACAATCAACTCCAACAACCTGGATTGATACAACTCTGTACTATTCTTCAACATTCACATACAATGAACTACTACAATAATCACACAAAGCTAAGAAGATCTAATTCTACATATAGAATTAGGAAACTTGAGCATGCACTTACAACCAACAGTTAAGCCTCTTAAACAAGGGATCTAAAAACAATCTTACTAATAATAGAAATGTGAACTTAAGACTAAGACTTAAACTCATCATGCAAACACTCACTTCTGTCCTCAGAAATAACATTCTAGACGCACAGGTAACCAACGTCGGTTCCTGCCTGCTTGCCTGTGACTGATGTCGACCGATACTATGCCGATGCCGGCGTCTCTTCAACTGCACCAGACTGACGTCGGTCACTCTTGACCGACGCCGGTGACTGTGTAAACCTGCAACTTTGGTAATGCGCTCATATGTGAAGCTTTTAGGCTCCACACCTTAACAAAAGGGGTTTTTATATAGTTTGAGGGTCTGATTGGAAGTGGAAGCACCATTATCCAATTTATCTCCCCATTTTCCAACATATTATTAATATAGGATTGTAATAGGGGAATATTAGTATGGTGTTAGTGAATGAAATCAAATCCAAACAAAGAACACACTAAGCTAAAACCCTAAGACTATCTTAAGTGGGGAGCATATTAACAAAATAAAATTAGAAACAAAAATAGAATGCAAAGGCAAATAAATCCTTCACCTTCCTTAGATGCTCCAAATATCTTGTTGAAGAGTCTTGCTCAACTTGTGCTCAATGAGTCTTCATCAAAGGAGGATTGGATATCTCCTCTTCTCCTTGGCACTTTTATGATGGACTTGAATTTGGCTTGGCTCAAAAATTTGGCATTATAAAACTAATTGCAATGGATTTTGTAATTATTTGTGAATTATAACTTTTCACCAAGATAGCTTTAAAATGATGTTCATGGCTCTTCTATTTATAGATTTTCAAAATGGTTCAGGATTAACCATGACCATCCATATCAAGATTGAGATGTGTGGCTATGAATAAATCTAATTATGTAATTAAATTTATAAATATCCCCCATAAATATTTGGGATAGAGGGGCATTTAAGAGGCATGGAGGGTCTTAATGAGGCATAGGGTGCCTTAATCTTGATACTTTATTCATTTATGGCTTGTGGATGCCACCCCATAAAAATGATGTCATTTGATGATGTAGATATTTAATATTCATTTAAAAAAATAAATATTCAAAAAACTCCATAGAATTCTTAATCTAGATAATGATTTGAATTAATTATCTTTTAAACATGATTAGGTAATTTTGATGCAGATTTTGGCCCTTGGTGCATAAATTAATCAAATTGGTCAAAATGTCATATTATTGGCTCAAAATTTGACTGGATTGGAATTGGAATTATATGTTAGATTCATTATAACCATTAACCCATTTAGGATGTTTTCAACACAAAATAACAAAGGCACATGTCTTGTGCAAGAAATTTTGTAGAAAAGAGCAATCTAGAGCACCTAGGTGTGAAAATGTGATTTTGACTTGAAATAATCTGATCACAGTTAGTTGTCTCATAAATTACATTTCCATATTTAATTATACCCTGGCCAAAATTGACACTTTAATATATAAATTTTAACTCATATAATGTATTTTGGTGTTTTTAAGCCAAATTATGCATTTTGGTAAGAATTGGTCAAAATCCTAGTTAAAGGTCATCAATGTCTAGTTTTATGTGTCTACACATACATCCCAAGTAGGCATAAGTTTGATTTTAATACTATATCAAGGTCATAAGTCATTCAATCATATATAACTACACTAGGATTGCACCAACATATATCATTTCACTAGTATTTCACACGCAACACCATATCATGGGAGAACTACATAGATTTTGATCCCTCTTCAAAGTATTGGTATGTAGGAATTCCTAAATACATGGGGTGTTTAGGTCAAGTTAAAACCCATCCTATTACCCTAATCCTCCATTTTATTGTATTTATTCCTCCTTTCCATTGAGATAGTGTTTCATGTGAAGAAGAAGGCACAAAACAACTCCTAAAATGAAGTGATTGAATCTAATCATACACACAAGACCTTCATGTGAAGGCACATATGATATAATTCACATGGAGATAAAAAAAATATAAAAAACATTGGTGTTCCCTAAATATAACAATGAAAGTGATCCTAGTCCAAATAATGTGGCCTTGGCACATCATAATGTAGAGTCATATTACTGATTCATATCACCATCACACAACCCTAGAGTTAGTTTCACAATCACAGTTGTAATCTTATAGACTTGAGATCTACATAGTTCATCCATTTATTATTACTTTCCCATTTTAGAATATTTATAAAAATATTAAGCTTGAAATCATTCATGTGGAATATTATATATTTAATGCATTCTGATTTACTCAATTTTTTTTCATAATTAGATTAATAATTTCTTAATATTTAATTTTAATAAAACTTATTGGTGACCCATTTATTGTTTAATATTTTAAAACCCCAACCATTCATGTTGTTATGGTTTATTTCCTTCTTTTAATTATTTCTAATTATTATATTATGATTTTTAGATTTAAAAAAGAGTTTCTAACAACTATCTTTTACATTTATATTTCATATTTTATGTAATATAAGAAATTTGTTTCTACCTTTCTTAGTATAAGTGGTAGACTAAGTGGTATTCAAGTTGAACATACTTACATTTATTTTGATAAGGCACATAAGATGGATAATAAAAAAGGTATATTAGAGTCTTCAGATAATAATAAACAAGCTGAATATATAGAAGTGCATGATAATATTTTAGATCATGAACAATATAATCAAGACAACACTGACTCTCAAGATGAGCATCAATATGTAGTTCTACCTAAAATTGATGAACAATTAGAGCCTAATAAAGTGAAACTTAGTAAAAAAATGGAAAAATGATTCATGAAGAACCTTAGGATTATCATAAGATTGTGAAAAACCTTTTGGAAATAAAAAGTGAAGGCATTGCTCAATCCTATAAGATATATATTACTATGGGTTCATTACCTATATTTTCATCACTAAATACAAATTTTATACCAACATATGATATGGGGAAAACTCAAGGGTTTCTACAGATCAATATGCCAATATTTACTTAGTCACTTTTTACACTACCTTTGGTTAACCTACATTATAATCCTGATGTACAATCCCTTAAGCATAACATTTTAGCTTTGTAAAATTTAATGTGTTACATTTGGAACAAGGTGTTTATATACTTAATTAGACACTTGACTCATATACATTATTGCATATTCCATTGGCTACACTTATTTCATCCTATCCTTTACCACTTGGTTTAGTGGCACCTAAGCTTACATTATATGATGGAAAAGGTTACCCTGAGAAATAATTAAGAGAATTTTAGATAACATGTTTGGACTATGCATCCAATGATAGGTTATTTACCAAGTTATTTCTTATGAGTTTAAAAGAGTATGGTCTAAGATGGTTTTATGATTTACCATATCATTCATTTCATGCATTCAATCCTTTGTCATATTTTTTCCTTGCACATTTCTCAATAACATAAGTGAAAAATTTCATATGCTTAGATAATTGCTCAAATCAAATAATAATCCAATGAGTCTATCATATATTATGTATTATGGTATAATACCATGTTGTCCAAAATGATGAATCCTATTGTAGATAAGGAATTGCAAGACATAATTAAATAAATTTTTTTTCCACCTCTACATGAATATATCATTTTTATGAATTTATGTCATTAACTTATTTATGTCACATAATTAAGGAGATATAGGTTTGGTTTTTTTCTAATGAATAAGCTAAAGTATGTAACTAACCCAGATTCTACTTCTAATACAAAAAATATGAGTAATACACCATATATGATGAAGCCAAGTAAAATTAAGAGTGATCAAAATAAAATAATGAATGTATTTTAAATTCATATTCCATGTATTTTTTATCCACTCTTCCAAGGACACAATTTACAAAATTTCCAAAATCTCCCTACAAGGTGTTACAATAGTTATTGGAATGTCACCTCATATCACTCCCTCCCATTAAAGAGGTTGATGTGAGTAAAACTATACCAAAAGTATTTTTTTTAAATGTTTTTTGTGACTTTCATAGAGAACTAAGCCATTTTACCAATAAATTAATCAATTTGAGACAGAACATACAAGATTTAATAGATGATAACATCATTGATGTGGGCACATCTACCAACAATACACAGACACAATCAAGTGAGAGTAGAAAATTAATATATTTATTTATCCTTTTGTAAGATTACAAGTTAAGAAAAAATAAATAAATTATAAGTTAATTACACATATAATGCACACCTTCCACTATATTATTATCATCTTCATATAGAGGCATGACATCCTTTGAATTGAACTATTGGTACATATCATGTTTTAGTGCCATCAAGACCACTTATAGCATTTGTAGAACATGATATAGTAGATGATGATATTGATTTGTGCTCTTTTTTCAATTGATCTTACATTTATCATCAACATATATAATGTGTCATGGTTGATAATGCTTAAAGTGTGAATATTTGAACTATCACACTTCTCTTTCATTCTAGATATAGAGATAAGGATAACTTCCTACAACAACAAAAATAAATGGATTCAATGGCCATGTTCAAAGTTATATTGGTGAGATCAAATTATTACTACTATAGGTTAGTCCAACACATGTGGCCACCAAGTTTATAATAGTACCTAGTATAGGAGTGTTCATTATGTTATTGGGACATCTTTAGAGTCATCAATTTCATAGAGTACCTTCTATAATACATAGATGTCTTAAATATTTTTTTGCTAATGATGTTATTACATTTCATGGTATTCTATATGAATACCTCCTCTAACTCAAGGTTATTATTCCTACATAAAAAAAATTAGTTGAGCAACCTAATATAATATTATTGTATAAATTATTTCCCAATTCTTAGAGTAGCTATTAATTTTCATTCATCTTGTAGTGGTTAGAAAGACTTATTGAATAGGAAATGATAGGCTACTTATCATTTGGTATATTTATAATTGGTTTCTCATTCAATTTGAATCATGAAGACAATTTTATCTTGCAGTAAATATTTCTCATTGTCATTCCTAGCTTATATAGCCTAATATTAGTATCATAACTACAAATTAATAAGTCATTTTTTCATTCTTCTCTCATTTATTTAAGTTTTATGATCTGCACATTTTTAATTCTAGTTAAATAATTTTCTTGAGTATATAAACTACATTGGCAACACATTTTATAGGAGGATTCCTAAAACTAGTTGAAGGAGAAGGTATAGGCCTGTGCACTTTTTAAAATGACTATAACAATTTTTTTTGGCATTTTGGCTATTTGGAGTGATTTTTATATCGATACTCTATGTTTTTGATAGAATTGGTAGGTTTTTTAGTTGGATAAATTTAATATGTTGTCTTTGATTGAACCCTTATCCAGTGGGCCATGTATTTCTTTCTTGATGATAAGACTTGGACTTGGCATAGATAAATCCAACTTTGCACTCCATGAAAGGACATGGCAGTCATAAACTAAAGCATGTCAATCCCAAGAAGCATCTTAGAAATTGATAGAGTCCATGTTTATTATTTTAAGCCTTTTTTAGGTATAAATACTATAAAATAAGTTGCACATCTTCATTTTCTAATGTTTTAATTAAATTAACCAAACAAAATAAAGGAGAGGTATTTTAATTTTAAGCTTCTTTATTTAAAAAGAAGATTTAAAAAAATAATAAGTGTTATTTCTCAATTTTTGGAAAGCACTTAAAATGTGAATAAAAGTAGTCATTTAAAAATCTACTCAAAAGCAAATTTGGCCAAAAAATAACCAATTTTTTTAGTTCAAGGATAAATAAGGAGAGCAACTCTTTTACACATTCATTTTTGTCAAAAAATACAAATCAAGAAATCAAGAAAAAATGAGTATATTGTCAAGTATGAGGATTTATAGTTAAGTTGGTGTTAATGATTGGGTGAATCCTTTTCACATGCCACATAGGTACCATGTACCACTCTAATCTCATGTACCTTAAATCCTCCTTCATGTACTACCTAGTATATATAAAGGGCTAACTTCTTTCATGTATCGATGAGTATATTTCAAGGGTGGGTATATAGAGTGGTTTGGTATATAATTTTGGTGGTATATAGAAAAGGGGACCATTTGAAGTGGTAAGGAACCAATTTGGAGTTAACAAAACTCAAAAATCCAAACTCAAATTTGAAAACTCAAACAATGCATTCAATAAAATATTTCATTTGCACAACATTAAATATCAAAGGCATATAGTTAGAATGATATTAACAAGTGGAGAACACATTCATATTCAATGACATATTGTTTGATATTTTTGATGGTGAGAAATTACTAGTGGAGCCAATAGGGAATGTAAATTATATTCAGACATGGAAGTATAAAAACTAGAAATAATTGGCCTTGATGAGGGCCTTAGTCAACAAAGATGTGTTTCATCATATTTAGGGCTCCAATACTCTATGGAAATCATTTCACAAACCTGAAGCAACTATATTATTCTCACTTAGAGTTATGAATGTGGTCTCCTCTACATTACATATATACTTAATTTTTTTCAAAAAGGATCGACATATATTAGTCCCATGAATGATGTTCCTTTCCTATTTTTCAAGGTAGTAGAACAAACAAAAAAATGTGTCCCAAGATAGATAAATTATAGAAATCTATTATGGAACCTAATAAAGTTGTTTAATTTTACCAAATGCATATCTTTCATTTCTATGATTATAGTAATAATCAAGATGATAATGAAGATGAAAATTATTGCACACCTAATAAAATAGACAAACAACTATAAATGCTTAATGTTACACCATGTAGTCCTAAATAATATAGAAACTATATGCATAAAATTGGTATTGAGAAACTATATTTCACCTCATAGGATTATTTTTGAACTAATCAATAATGTTCTCCTAATAATGCATGATATTACATTTATAAAGGTAAAAAACCTATGATAAGAAATTATTAACTCATAAAAATGCCCATGTATTTGTCAATTATCACTACACCACTATTTATTTGGATAAGCACATGAAAAAATAATGAGATATAAGGGTTATGGTCTATGAAAAAATGAACAAGGAATTTACAAACCTATTACTTCAAAGTTTGATCATATTAATCAATGTATTATGTGTATTTAAGATTTTAAATTAAAAGATATGCCTTCTCAATTGAATTGTGGAGCTTATAAGAGTGATTCGAAAGGCAAGTTTCTATATACTCACTTTGTCAAATCCAAAATTCTTGCACAAAAAATTAAAATAAAACATTTGAAGTGTGGATACCATATGCCTCAAAAGAACAACATTAAGTATTTAGTTAGTAACATTGAGTAGTTGCAAGAAACTTCTATGTAATACATAAAATTAAATAATTCTCATGGGACATATAAAGATATAATTTAATGTAATATATAATTGGCACCTAAGAAAAAATTACATCAAGATCAATTTTTTTATAAGTGTAAAAAAATAATCATTACATCATTTAGTTTCAAGGAAAATTTAGCTCAGTAATACATATCCTTGCATTGGAGACTCCAATGTTGTTAATTATTTCTTAATAAATGCATTTCATAATGGTTAAATATATGATTTTAAACACACATATTAGAATTATTATTCATGATTTTATGGTATCCACATGATATGCATATGATCATTAAGTCATAACTAACTATAAGTAAATTATGGTGACATTTCGTTTTCCATCTTACATTGATTTGAAATCAACTTATTTGACTGATAATTTTTATTTGCCTTGATGCATTTTCATGGCTTCTTACCACTTTGCTTTGGTTGTTTCCTTCTAATTTTTATTCTTGGGGTTTCTATTTTCACATTGTGTGTGCACACTTGATCTCAATCTTCCTTATCTTGTTTTGTCACCACATGTCCTTGGTCCTTAATTCACCATGATCCACATGGTATATATATTTCCATATATTTCCATGATACACACCACACATCTATAGATGACATATGTCTTAGATGCTTCCATTAGAATACATTTTCTTAATTTTGGACATGTTATAATGCTCACATAGACCATACATTACTCACCATGATCCATATGTTACAAATATTTCCTTATATTTCCATGATATATACCACACACCTATAGATGACATATGTCTTAGATGTTCAAATTAGACTACACTTTATATAAATTTTGGACACACTATTATGCTCACATAGACCATAAATTACTCACACAGGGGGCATGATTCTTTTAGAAATTCATAAAATGAAAAATATGGAAGAATATGAAAAATAAAAAAATATTTTCATTTATATTTATTAATTACATTCTAACACATGGATACATATCATGCATAAATACCTATGTTATAAGTTTACATATACATGTTACACACATGTTTATCATGGTATTATTTTAATGGGAGAGCTGTATGATATAAATGTCGTGTCTAATCATGGAATTATAGATGTTATGAAACTACATTTACACCCACACCTATGGTAATTTTCACATTAGAGGCATCCCTATACCAGGGGCATCTTTTTAGCAGGTCTTGGGTTTTATCCTTACTACTTTCCATTTTTATATAAAGCTTTATACTATTGTTTATGCATATGTTTCTCTTATCAAAATTTTGTCTATTGTATTACATGGAATTATACATTGTTTTGTTACATATGATGGATACATAAATATATTAGTGTTCTCTTGTGTACCCTATGATTGATAGATTTCATGCATGTGGTTCTTGTAATAATTTATGATTATGTTTGTTGTATGTTAATGTTTTTTCCACTTTTGTCCATAGAGGATCCTCTATTAATCATGTCATGGCATGTCTATGCCATTAATTTATTGATGATTATATCTAGTGGGTGGCTACATAATTATGTGTGATTCCATTGAATATAATATGTGATATCATATGCATGGTTCTATTATCTATATCATGCATGATAATAATTGTGGTATACTAGGTTTTTTTCATATGCTTCCATGGTATTTACCTTGTATATATTTGGGCATATTATTATTATGTGTTGCCACTATATCTTTCCTTACTAGGAGAACACTACTATAGTGGGCTATGTTATTTATCCCTCTCCTTATTTATATTATTGTCCATAAATTTCATACATTCTGGGAAACACAATAGGCCTTTTAAATCACCAAATATTATAGAGAGTTATCATCCCTAGACCTTATTATCCATACCTTTCTATTGGGGGTAGCGTACCAACATATTGCTTATGAGCCTTTGTTGATTCTATCTATACTTTTCCATTAGATGGGAATCATACCCATGTATTCCTTTAAAAAATGCACTTATTATATCTTGATTTTTCAAGGACACCATAATATTAAATTTATACTACACTCTCCATACTATGAATGATACCTCATCTTTGCACGGGGGCCATCATACCCTTACCTATCTCATGAGCTTCAATTTCTATATTACTATATTTACATAATTGGATTCTTACCCATATATCATTAGAATGATACCACATCTATGCCTTTACACTTGGAGAATCATATGAACACACTCTTAGAGTTATCATCCCTAACTTATGTATATAGAGCATACTACACCCATGTGCTCATTGAGCTTACATTGATTATATCAGAACATTACATCATCCTTCATATACTTAGTTATTTTTTAACCCTAAAATTGTATAAATATTATACTTGGTTAGATATGGTTAAGAGTACATAAATTAAAATGCACAAGGGTGATAATCAAATCTATAACATGCCAATTAAATGCTAAACTTATATACAACATATGTTGAATTTATTAAAATAAGATAGGCTAAAAATAGTAAGTACAAATATGTTATATATGGAAATGAAAAATAAATAATAGACTTGTTTTGGATGATAATATAGTTTTGGATATGGACTAGTAGTACATAGACTAGAAGAGGATTCTAGAATAATTTCCAAGTTTTAGATTTAGTGCCTCTAGAGATGCAAACACTAGCATCAACCTTAGACATTAGCATCGATGTTACTATATGAACTAGATGTAAGTGTCCTATAGGTAATATATTATTCAAAAGTATGTGATCACCTATATGATTTTATGTTTTGTCTTCATCTTCACTTTAGTGCATTTAGATCTAGGTCAAGTACTATCAATCATCATGAAATTATAAAACAATAATTCTTCATCTGCACAGTGACCTTGAGAAAATTGGGCTAGTGGGCACATAATGATGAGCTAACACAAAATATCCCTCTATTAATGAGCACTACCTACATATGAAATACTCTAAATAGGGCCTCACATTGATTTAGTTCTCCCCTACATGTTGTCTTTTGTGTGAATAATGCAATATGTGGAAAGAAAGTATAATAGTGAGATAGATTATAACTTATAAAATCAGGATCATAGGCTACTCCTTTAGTAATTTAGATCTATGTATATTTTATCCCTATGATTGATATGAAAATAAGATAAAATAAAGAAGCTTTTCTTTATCAAATGCTTGATTGAATTCTTTGATAAGTTACCTTGGTCTATGTTAGGTGAAGCATGAATGAGGAATTATTATAAATATATACCAATCCTATCAGGAAATATATCACATTAAATCACTTAGGATAACCATTAGGATATGTTTCATTTTTAAATTATATTACTTTAGGGTACTATACACCACCATCATGGTAGTACACTAGCATTGATGTAGGGCTTTAAGACTAAAGCTTGTATCCTAGTAGTTATAAAATAGGTATAGTCTTAAAACTTTCAAGGTCATAATATAAACATTTTTAAAGCATTATGGGAAAGATATAAGGTCTAGGTCATCAACATAATATTGGTTAGACTAAAATATAGGATAAAGGGAATAAGATAAAGTTGATGTGAGACTTCTAAAAGTGGGAAAGGTACATAATTGAGAGAAACATCCAAGGTCTGAGTTTACCAAGTGTAAAATACTAAGGTGTTATATAATCCATAAATATTATCTAATTTCCCCCATTTAATCTAGTAATTAAATTCATGTTTTAAATGAGATAAAATGCATACTTGGGTGTGTACAACACAATGTTTATTTGTGTGAGTCCAACTTGAGTGTTTTTTTGGTGACTAACTTATAACCAAGAGCATGCTATAGTATATAATCAGTGCATATAATATAAAATAAAAAAACATTTTATATCATTTAAATTGAAAGAGCAAGGTTTAGGATTACACCTATGTATCGATGCAACTACCTTGCCTATTGGTAAAATGATTTGAAATATGTAGCATTATGAATTACTAAAAATGAGATTAAAAAATATATATAAATTTGTAGAACACATATATCGAAGGAGTTAAAGATATTGGAAGTCACATGCCCCAAACCATGAAGAAAAGGTGAGTTTCCACCTAGTAGTTGAGATTAGTTCACCCATGAAACCCAGTCATACTTATAACCTGGTGAGCATGAGTGAACAAAGTAAACTCATACTATCAAATTGGTGAGGCTAGATGATACAATCAAGTATAACCTAAAAACTTGGAAATATTGAGTAATTTAGTCATCTCAACTATACCAAAAATTGAACCAAGTATTATAGTAGATTAGATATCCATCAACATGGAACTAACAAATAGATGCCAAGGATCCAATAAAGTATGTTTATTTTGAAAATATGTTTGGAGTTTTGAAGTTTTATTTTGGTGTTTTTGGAATATTCCAAAGAAATAACTACCCTATGATCTCATCCTAATGGATGATATTTTTTTAGGAGTGATAAATGTATAACCTATTCTAAATGAGATGCATTATATGCGTGTATAATAAAAGTAAGAATTGTATTATGGTCTTTTTTTTAATTTTTCATTTGGAATTTTTGCTTCATAGATGTTTCTATAATTTCTAGTAACCATGTTTTTTCTAGTTTTTTCATTATATTTAGGAAAAAATGGGTTAATATGTAACATAGTAGAGCATGATTTTGATCCTTGTGTAACATTACACTAAATGGATCCAACATAAAAGTTGGATTCCATATTTTTTTCCACATGTTCCATACCATATCCTTGAGATGTAAATAATTCCTAGGTATATATATTAAATTCACAAGTTGGGTCAATCATAATATTTTGACCTTGCTTTCCATTTATGTAAGGTTAAATGATTTCATGTTTTGAGGAAAAAGTGGTAATTACCTCATATGAAGGCACGTGTCCAACATTACCCTTTTTAGGCACTTTTTCTCTTTCTATACTTGTTCTTTTTATATCATGTTTTTCTCTTCTTGGTGTTTAGGAAATATATCTTTTTTTATTTGTTCTTTTATCTTTAATTTTCTTTCATTGACATGCCCTTATTATTTTGCATTGGTTAAATGTATATTTGAATGATTTGTGTTAATATTACCAATATACCCAAACTTTGATGGTCATTTTGATTAAATATGTAAATTAGATGAGTGATGCCTTAGTAATATTCCCAATCCTTGACCATGATAACAAAAATTTTGTAAATATTTTATTCCAAAACTATATTGTTTTGAAAATTGAGTATCATTATTGAGAGGTAAATTTGTATCCTTTTCTTGATCTAATTTTTCTTTTTGAACCTTTTCTTGATCTATGTTTGATATTGACACCTATTTTTGCTTTGACATTTTCTTTGGTATCCACTCTTTTTGTTTTTGTACATGTGCTTTAGGATAGGTACTCATAATGTGAATTTTTTTCTTGAGTCATGTATTAATTATAGGATCACCACTATATTTGAGACTTTTTATTTTGTTTTTGTAATGTAAATCAACAATCCATATAATGCCAATGCATTATATAATATGCACATTAGTATTTGGATCTCCTTATAAGATGTGGAGGAAGTAATTTCATCACTTTATCTCAAATTATTTCTCTTAAGATTTCACTTGGACTCTTAGTAGCCTTTTGGTCACCTTTTTAATCACTTGTTCTAGATGTATTCTATTTTAAATTTTCATTTGGATATGAAATATTTTTTGGCATAACATTGGTACATGAGGATACAAACACATTATTAACATTACCATGTATTGGATTATGTAAGTATGCAATCTAATTTTTTAAGTGTTTTATTAACTTTCTCATACTAATTATTTAATCTTTTAGGGATTCACAAACACAAATAATAGGTATTTCAAATTAAACATGCATACATGCGCCACCTAACTTACCCCTTTGAAGGAGTGATAGTGAGGACCTGGTTAGATGAATTTTTGCTATCACCCTCCTTTGGGTTAGGAGGAGGAAGAGGCTCCTTTGTGTCCATTTTAAATGTTCTAAAAAATGATATGAGAATAGGATAATAAAGACATACAAATTCTAAGGAGCAATCAACCATGATACAATAAGGATATAACAATTTAAGACTATTGGCTAAGTTTTTTGAAAATATGAGATAGGTTTTTTTGGAAAAAGAGATGAACCCCAAAAAATAGGGAAATAAAGGTATAGTGTATGGCCTATAAATCTAAATTTACTAAAAATAGTAAAATGTTATATCTGTAACATCCACACAATATTTTGGAAAACTAAAATATAATTTTTTATTATATCAACATCAATGTAAAAAATATTTAAACATTGTTAAAATTTGATATATTATGAGTCAAAAATATGGCAAATATTGTGGGATTCTTCACAAGCAAAACCCTAGAATATTTTCAATAAGTAATCAACAATTTTGATAAAATAAGAATTTATTTTAGAGATATGAGAGAGTATTTTGAATAAAAATCATTTTTGACTAAAATTATAAATTAATTAAAAAATAAGTTCACCATTTCCTTATATTTCAATATTTAGTAAACATAGTAAATTGTAAAAATTTAAAAATCCATATCTAATTTTGGCAAGAGGTTTTTCAGCATACCAACATTATTATAAAATACCTATGAGTAAATTTTAAATGGATATATTTGGAGGATTAAATGTTCCAATTTATGAAGAGTCCACTTGCAATCATATGAACATTAATCCCTTGTGACCATAGGAGGTTAAACCTTAGGATAAAATTTTAGATCTAAAAATCCATACATTAAGATGAAACCTTAGGAGACTTAAAAGCCCTAGATTAGATAGAAAAAATTGAATTCACATGAATTGGGTTTAATAAATGTTTAACCCTAAATTTAAATAGGGATATTACTTGGGTAGGTAGTGTTAATAACATAGAAATGACAATGCAAAATGGTGATAATCAGATCTACAATAGGTCAAGTAAATGCCAAACTTAGATACAACATATGTTAAATTTATTAAATTGAGATAGTCTAAAAATATGAAGTATAATTGTGATAGATATGGAAGTAAAAAATAAATAATGTACTTATCTATTTTTATGCTAATATAGTTTTAGATCTAGAATAGGTAGGAAGTAAACTGGAAGAGGATTCTAGAATAGTTGCCAAATTCTAGATTTAGTGCCTCTAGATCCATGAATACTAGCGTTAGCCTTGGAAATTAATGTGGATGTTATTTTATAAATTATGCATATATATACCATATGCAATACCTTATATAAAATGATTTGACCCCCTAGATGCTTTTAGGTTTATCTTTTTCTTCACTTTGGTGTATTCAAATCTGGGTCATGGACTGTCATTCCTCATGAAATTTCAAAACCCTAGTTTTTTAACTTCATAATGACCTTGACAAAATGGGTTAGTGGGAACACCATGTAGATTTTACCCAAAATACCCCTCTATCAATTAATATTTCCTACATATCCCATACTCTAGAAAGGGCCTCAGAGTATGTAGGTTTCCCATATGTATTGGTTTGTGTGTGAACTATGAAATATGTGGAAAACAAGTATAATAGTGACCTATCTTATAACTTAGAAAATTATGATATTATATAGTTACATAAATAATTCATACCTATGTATATGCTATCCCTATTATTTATATGAAAATAGGAAAAAATAATAAAGTTTTTATTTATTGATTACTTGATTGAATTCTTTGATAATTTTCCTTGGTCTATGATAGGTGAGGAATGAATGAGGAGTGATTGTGAATATATACCACTAATATCAAGAAAAATATCACATCAAATATCTTAGGCTAACCATTAGGATATGTTTCATTTGTAAATTAGATGACTTTAGGGTAATGGACACCTGCATTATGGGAAAGATAAGTGTATTTTAAGCATTATGGGAAAGATATAAATTATATATCATCAACATAAGATTATTTGAACCAAAATATAGTCCAAAGGGTAAAATATAGATAAAATATGAGATTTATAAAAGCAAGAAAGGTTTAGAACTGAGAGGAATGACTAAGGTCTAAGTTTGCCAAGTGTATAAGATTTAGGTGCTATATAATCCATATATATCATCTAAATTTACATTTACATGAAAATTATAATATATGATACATTTATTTCCATATCTTATCCATATTGGATCAACCTCATAAAGTGTGGGTATATCTTTAGCCCCTCTTACTAGGTATTATTGAGGCACATATTTTGGTCTTCCCTTATTGTTACCTTGATTAAAATATAATAGAATATGAGTATTATGGATATTTATGATCTTCACAAGATGAAATTTATTATTTATAATTGTGCACAAGAATATTATTAATCACTTTATAGAGTATCCAAAATTAGGAGCTCATATTTTTTAGGTTTATGCCTAAGTATGCCATTAATTAAAATCTGATCAAGTTCCACATATTTTGTAACATAATTCAATAGTTTATATTTTCACTAGCACTAATAATAATTAAGGTATGACAATAATTATTTGCATCATTTTTAATCAAATTTAATGAGTAAGTAACTTCACATTCTTACATGTTCAACTAGAAGCCTAACTCATTAACCGACTTTCAATTGCCCACTAATCATTTATGACATTTGTTTTTCTTAAATTTAATTCATATCATATTCATCCATTCATTCCAAATGTACTATTGTTTCTAATCATTTAGTAATTAAATAGGTTTTTTATATATTATCAGATCAAGTCCATACAATATAGGCTTTAACAATTTATTTACTTCATAACATAGTGATGACTCAGTTTCTTGCATATATGTTAGCTAACACGCATAGAGGGTTAAATTTACATTTCTTTCCATCTAGAATGTGTGATGAACTAAGTATAATTTTAAATAACCTTTCTTGGTTTCCATCTATCATTTTAATTTTAAATTAATTCAATATTATTACTTTCATTAAAATTTTACCATTAAGCTTTTAATGTTCCTTTTCTTTGTTGATCTCAAGAATTACTTGTCATTTTAAAGTTACATAGAAATAATTCATAAACTATAAGTATGTTTAGAAAACATTATAAGGGTTTATATAAGGTTACCACTTTCCATTTTAATCCATTTAATTTCCACAAATTTACTTAACAAGATGATTTGGTTAATTATTCTCATTTATGTCTAAGACCTCTTTTGGATAATATCAATTAACAAGTGTATTAATTTCAATTTACGAATTCCTTTGCACATGAGATAAATAAACCTATTTTAAATTTTCTAGATTCCCTTAGGGAACTCTTTTCAAGTTCATTCACTTCATTAATGAAAAGATATAATTACTCTATCAAAATTAAGTCTTCCTTAGTTAGACTATCACATAGTCTAAAGTTTATTAAATACAAATTTATCTAAGATATGTATTTAAACACTTTAACTCCTTTTAATTCACCAATATTTTCATAGTTACCTTATTCATTCATCCTAACAATAGGCTTGAAATTAGTATATTGAATTTCATATCCCATCTGAACCACTCATAATTGAATTAAGGTTCCTAAACTCACTTTATTCTAAGAAGAATTATTTTATCATTATTACAAGAATCAACATGTTTATCTCTATTTCATACTTAAATATATCCTTTATATAATGTTCAACTTTAATTTCACATTGACTATTCTTTAATCACATAAATAATGAAAATTTTTACCTAAGCATTCTAATGTATTAAGATAATCAAATATGCTTCCTAAAAATATTGATAGTTATTCACTTTCATTCCTTAATATTAACATATTTCTAATTCACTATCATAATCATTATGTTATAAGTCAATATTTGATTCCTTATAAACATAATCCTTATATTATTAAATCCTTTAGCATTATTACAACTTTTTAAATTATATATTTATACAATCAATGTATAATGAAATAATAATTTATCCCATTAAAAAAAATTCCCAATAGGGAAGACAATGTATTTATAAATTGCATATTTATTCATTACATAAATAAGACATCACATAATACACAAGGAATTAAATAAATATTTTCATATTTTTTATCATAACAATTGAGTGACTAAATGTGTCCAACCTTTTTTTTTCAAATTCAACCAACTCTTTCAAGAATTAGTTTTTGCTTAAAGAGAAACATAGTTAAGAAAATTAGGAAATGGGTTAAACCATATTCTAATTAAACCTATGATTAATACCTACATAATGTAATTTAATGCACCACCTCCACCAAAAATCACATTTTCCTACAATTATGAAAATAAATTTCATACATAACCACATAACATGGGATCGGGGCATAATGTATTTCTATAAAAGTTATCATTTTGTTTTAGGTACATAATTCACATCTTGACTCAACTTGTCTTCAAGTATAAAAGTATGAAAATCAATCCTCTTTTAAATTCATGCTTATTGTATGCTAAAATTGTACCTTCAATCTTTTTCAATGATACTCTAACTACTCACCTTAGTGATACCTTAGTGTATTGTCACCAAACATTGACTACACATTTGACTCATAGAAAAAGGATGAATCCTTGCATTATTTTATTGATTTCATCTTTAAAACCATATTATCATTTGTAATGAAATATAATACACCATATTTACCTATTTATATTAATTAGGTTACTCAATAACTTCTGTAATAGGTTTCTATTCTTGTTTCATTAGAAAGACTTTATTCAAATGTTTACTAAGAGGTTTTTATTACAATAGTTCAAGTTTAAATATATATAGTATACATAATGGATTATTATTATTCCATTTGATATTCCATCCATTAAAGAATCATGTTCCTTCATTTATTCTTATTTTTTTACAACTAAAGGCAAGATACCAACTTATAATTGAAACATAAATATTTCAAAGAAGTTTTACTTTGTAGGAACATATTAAGGATTGAATCATAATGGCCACTTAAAAAGTGTAGTTAAGGGTTTCTCAAGTTCCTATAATATTCCTTACCTTCTCAAAATGTATCTCATCCATTCCAAGTATATGAATGGGCATATGAAGTCCTACAAATGTTTCACATCTATATGAATGCATATTTCCATTGTACATAAATCAAGCAGTGAGTATGTGCACGTACATGCACACACACATTCATGTATGTATGTATGTATGTATTTATTTATTTCAAGGTTTCACAAATAAATATTCATAGTTGAATATGAAATAAGCACAATTATAAAATTTTATCCCAAATTTTGGAATGTTTACAACTAAAGTGAAAATCCATATTTAAAAACATTTCCATTCAAATAATTAGACCTAGATTTACCCACATTTCTTCATATTCTGCAAACCTAAATTTAGCCTTTAATTCCACTAATTTGGATGTTTAGGTCTACCATTATAACTTTTTATATATTTTTTCATTATGACATTGAAAATCAAAGTGTAAGAGGAAAAAAGAGAAATAATTTTGTGCTCTTGCTTATATTATCCGCAAGACTAAAAAATTGAAAGCAATTGTAACCATCCACCTCCACTTATTAATTTGTTTCTTCACTACCTTATTTACATTATTTTGGACATTTCAACCACCCAAAAAAAAACTCACTTTCCCATGTTTCATGCATAATTTATAGGTCTAAAAAATTCCTCCCTAAATAATGACATACTCATACAATTAATAGCAATTTTAGTTCAAAAAAAAAACTGAACTTGTATTCAAAACCCATAAAATAAGCATGTACAAAAAACCAAATTTACATGCACCTACATCCAATATCCTCATTCCACATGATCCTAATGAAAATTAAAATTCTATGTCTACATAGTTTTAATGATTCTATACAAATCCCATGCATTGAATAATGTAGACTACTAACTTCTAATTTTAACACCATTACATTATTGTATGAAGATACTGACCATAAAATCTATCAGGTCTTTGCCTAGGCACATGACCATGAAAATAAATTATGGAAAATTAAAAATATACTATTTTTCCAATCCTTAACCAATCTTCTAAATCATAGTTTTCTTCCCACCACATTTGCTCAAAACTTATCCAAACAATTTCCATAAAAATATACTTCCCAATGGATTTGAAACTTTTAATATCCCATTACAATATATGTCAATTCCATGACCCATTTCCCTCCAAAACCAAAATTAAATCAAATAAATACCATGGCATTATCCACCATGTACCACTTTGTTAGTTTTTAATGTATGCCAAGTGGTTTGACCACTTTGGTCTGAACATTATCAAATATCATTCCTTAAGGATTCATACTCTCTCAATAAACATAAGCATTATCTTAATAAAGGATAAAAAAAATTTAGTAAAAAATGAATAATAATAGACTTTTAATCAAAAAATCAACAAATAATTTAGCATTATAAATAAAAAAATACTATATCTATATCCCAATGCCCCTTAAATGGGATGATATTCATAACTTACACCTCTAGCACATTTGAGGTATGTAGGATAGTTTAACAAAAAAATTATTTTTACCCTTACATTTTATGACACTATTATAACAATTTTAGCTTCCAACTAGTAAGCATACAATATTTCAAGTCCATCTATTTGAAATTATCCAACTTTTTTGTCAACTAATCCAACCAAGTATAAATAAATCTAAGAGTCAAAACCAATAGTGGAAAGATTCAAAAACCCACAAGAGGTAAATAAGTGAATTTTATTAATGTTATTGCCTTGGCTATATATGTTGTTGATGCATTAATTTTTAATGAAAAAATAATACCCAAATATCCCCTAAGTATGGTATAAGTGTAAATCTTGACCAGAATATTAAATGAAAGGAAAAAATGTCTAAAATATTATTTTACTATATATAATGATTGTGACCAAGTGTGCATAAGATGTGGGAGAATCCTAAGTGAAAATTAATATTGTATAATTTTGAATGCCCAGACATGGTTTTATAAATAAATACCTAAGTGATCAAATGCACCTAAGTAAATAAAATGGACTAAGGTGTGACATGGGAAGTTATTCAACACAAGAGTCATGCATGCAACCTGGTGTATGTGTATCACTATGGTACATGAAGGAACATTTTGGCATGAAGTGTGTTGATAGACATATAATCTTATTAGGTGTCATTAAATGTAATTCAATAAGTTAGACATGGATTCCACATCACTCTAAAAAGTTTACATGAATACCAAAAATTAAAATGAAATACATCAGCATCAGATGCAATAAAGCTATAACTCAAAGAAAGTATCATTAATTAGTTAGAAAGTATTTTTGGTGGCTGATTACATGTGAAACCACACTTTCATACTTAGCTTATACATCTAGGTAATAATTTCATTAATTGATGATCAATCTGGTAGTTTTTTTTGGTGGGAAGTCTTTTACCAATCTAAAAGCCTATAAATTAGGGATTTGAGGTTTATTTTAAGGTCTATAGATAAAGAAAATGAACTATTTTATAATTTATAGACTAGAAAAAGTAGATAGGGTGAGAAAAAGAATACCTAAGATGATTACCATGTTTGAGTCTAAGGATTTAATCATTATAATGTCAAATTTTCTTACAGTAACTCTATCATAACATAGCCTATAGTTCATGTTGAATGAGATGTTGTATGTAGCTATGTATTAAATAAGATATTATGTTTTTATAAATTTATTGCATTTTGTACAAGATAATGTGTCTTGGAAAAAAAGGTGAGAGAATCAATTATTGTGTTGTTTGTCTTTTCTTAACTAGGAACTTGACCTAAGACCTACACCAGGCTGTATCAAAGAATGTTTCAAACTTTTTTGAGTGGGAAGAAATTTTTCTATGTATGATTGTGACCATAGGGATTAAAATAGTAGAGCATGAATTTAAATGAGAATATATTACCAAGGAGAGCTATTTTTAGAGCTATAGGAAGAATAGGAAGACTAAACAAAGTCTTAGATGTATTTTATGTCATGAAAACTTGCCTAGATACCACTGAGAAACATCAATGATAAGGAATCATCCCAAGTTATTATTAAAATGATGAAGGATAAGGAAAACACACCAAGGGTATAAATAGTGTTGAATTTGAAGGAGGTGTTAAGGATAAAATTAACACTAGTAAGGAGAGGATCTTGAGAACCATCTTGCATATTGGCAAGGACTCAAATATGGACTTACCCTATTTTTATGTAAGACTAAATCTAGAGTAACTTTTTGATTGTCTCAATGAAATTAAGGGGTGCTAAGAGTAAGAAGACTTTGGTTATGCAAAATGTGCCAATATGGTGAAGACAAAGTTAAAGGATCCTATGACACTATGGTGGAAATAAGTTCAAAATGATTGACACAAAAAATGGAAAGATAAGATTTTGAGGTGGGATAGGATGGTTTTTAAACTTAAAGGAAATTTTTTGCTCAGAGATTACGAGATGGAGCTATTCAAAATACCTCAAAATATTAGTTCAAAGGAGATGTCAATCAAGGAATACACTAAAGAATTTTTTAAAATCACCATTATATCATGACAAATCAAGGTAGATAAGGATAAGGGTCATGTAATATATAAATGGATTGTGATTTGTAATATAACATGAACTAAGTATGGCTTAGATTCAAATAATATAATAATTTTATTGAATTATGCTCAAGGTAGAAGAGAAGTTATCACATAGACAATTGACCAATGTGTGAGGTAAGGGAAGATTCATACATGGAAGAAAAGGAGGTATAAGAAGGAACATGAAGTGGCATGCATACCCAATATCAGAATGGGAGATGCAATTTTGAGCAAGATAACATACAAGGAGAATATTTTTTTTTATAAATCTCAAGGATGAGGTAGATTTGGTTGAAGAAAGGGAATAATATTCCCAATAACATGTTTTAGATGCAAATAACTAGGATGTCATTCATAGGAATTCCCATAGGCATAAAGAGAAAGAATTATAAAAATAAATTTTATTACACATATCATATATGGAGACAAGAATTCATTTTGATTGAATGATCATTTATAAGAATCTAAGAGTAGAGAAGCATTAATGTTGAAGACGGTTTTGTTGAAGTCACGATGGAAAGACAAAGAACCAAGGCAAAGGAATTTTCTTTTCCATACCATAATTAAGTTGAGAGTCAAATGTTATAAATTTATAATAGATAATGGAAACATAGATAATATCATCTCAAATTTAATGGTCAATAAATTGAGTTTTAAAGGAATGGCATGCCTAAAAACCTATAAAGTGTCATGGTTACATAACAGTAAATAAGTGTTGGTTAATGAATAATGTTTATTGAAATTTTAAATAGGTGCATACTAAGATGAGATATTGGTATGATTTGATGCCAATTGGTGTAATAGATGTAATTTTATGTAGGCCTTAATAGTTGATCAAAATTAAATACACAATGCTTAGGTGAATACTTATCAAGTAGAGAAGGATCAGAGAGAATACATCCTAAGTTTCTTGAAGGATGAATAAGAAAAAGGTCACAAGATTGTTGATGGTGTTATGAAAAGAGTTACTGAAAGAGGTAGCCTAGGAGAGTACATGTTATGCACTCACATTAAAATTGGCACTCAAGGCAACAAAATTGAAGAGCCACTTCTGAATAAAGTAAAAGAGTTGTTGAATGAGTTTATTAACATTGTATTAGATGATTTACCAAATATGATACCTTTGCAAGGAGAATCAATAATCACATGGATCTAATTCTTATAATGAGTTTTCAAATCAAATGTATGCATAGGATGATTTAAATAGACAATGAGAAAGTACATAAGTAAGTGCATGAGTTATCAAACAAAGGGTTGATAAGGGAAAGTTTGAACATGTTCACAATACCTCTACTATTAGCACCTAATAAGGGAGGGGAATAGATAATGTGCATAAATTCATGAGTCATTAACAATATAACAATAAATTATATGTTCCCATTATTGTTTATGGATGACATGATCTAATTTTTGAGTGGTGAAAAGTATTTAAGCAATATCAATTTGAAATTTGAATATCATCAAATCATGATCCAAGAAAGGAGATGAATGGAAGACACCATTTAAGACTAAGAAAGGACTATATGAGTGGTTAGTTATGAAATTTTTATTAACCAACATTCCAAGTATGTTCATGATACTAATGAACAAAGTATTGAAACTATTTTATTATTTTTTGGAAACTAGGGTCTAGTTCCCAAACAATAAAGGGTCTAGAATAAGGGGAAAATCCAATCAAATACAAAAAAATACAAGTATTTATCAATTTAATAAAATTAATTGCATAATAAGAGAAGTGAACTTATCAAGAAAAATAGGCTAAAATAGATGATTTAGGGGTTGAAATCTATTGTACATAACTAAGATAGTGTCACAAATCTAGATTTGGATTTTTGATTTATGAAAGGACACGAGCACTAAAATAAGACACCTTGATGTCTAGTGCTATAGTCCTTTTATGCTGATATTGTCCTAAAGTTCTGAGCTTTCTAGGATTTGTTTATTGTCTCAGTGCGAGTCTATCTATTAAATTTCAAAGGTTGAATGTCAATAGAGCTCATTATAGGTATGTTTCAATCTCCAAACCCTGAGTCTATCTACACACATGAAACAATAAATACGTCAAAATTATATGGGGGTAAAACTAGGTTATGGGAAGTATGATCATATGATCTAGAACCCCTACTATTATAATCACTACCTACATTAACCCTCATGCTAGGATCTCAGATCAGATGTAGTTCTCCCTTAGGGAATATGCATAATCAACATGCATGATAGATGAAAGAATGAACTTTCATCTTGGACCTTCCTTGATCAAGCATGCAAGTCTATGTGTGATGCAGAATGCTGAGCTATACTATTAACTAATTTTAATTATCTAATGTGCCAAAGTAGTAAGTGATAGATATAAAATGCCTTGTGTAGTCCTTTATAAAGGAGACTCTTTTTTTTTAATTTGGGATATTTAATCACATTTGACCAACATTAGAAAACTTAAAGAAAAATATAAGAAAGGGGTAGGGACTCATTAAACAAGAAAAACTAATCATTGGAACTCAAAATGACATTGAAAAGGAGTGCTGAAAATGGACACCCTAGGGTCTAGCACTATAATCCAATCCCAGTGCTCCTATCCTATAGGCATAGGACCTAGGGGGATGGAATAAGCATGGGAAATATGACCTGGTTGAGGTGTAATGAGGTTTTAGAAGTCTACATATGAGTATAAATAAGCAAAAAGGTGATTCAAGCATGAAACAAGACTAAGATGAGTAAAATGAAAGACATGGATAAATGTGAACAAATCTCATATTCTCTGGATTAGAGTCTCCTAGGAAAGGACTTTGAAAAGACAAGATATGTATGGTTGTTTGACCAATTTTGGGTGTATACATTTTCCCCCCTTTTAGTATAGTGATGCAATGAATTAAAGTACAAGAATAAAATAAATAAAAAGAAAATATGTACTTGAACCTACCTACATGGAAATGAATGTACTGAAAAGGGTCTAATTCACTTCCTGGCCAAGGAAGTGGATGGAGAGCTAAATAGTGCCTGAAGAAAGAAGGAAGCCCTAAAATGGATGCCCCTTGTACTGAATCTAGAAGTGGAATCCATGTAACATGGAGAAGGATGGAAACGCTTACCCCCATATGTTAATTCTAATTGGAATGAGAAATGCTTGAGGTCCAAAGCCAATGTCTACCTCTGTCCCACATAAAATCATGTAATCTAGAATGTGTGTATAGAATTTGTATGTTGTGAAGATCAAACTATATCATGCCCTCACTTTGAATATCTAAACTAGAACTAAGAAATGCTCAAAGGCCCAAAAACTAATGTGTGTCCTCTATCCTACACAAACTCATGTAGTCTAAGTCTAGGTAATATAATGGACCAACCATTGCAGATGGTTATGCTATCTAACCTAGTGACAAATTGGGTACAATTGGGTATATTTTGAAACTATGGTCAATTTTCAAGAAGAGAATGGCACGCCTTGCCATTCCAATCTATATAATCTTAGATTATGAAGAACATGAACATCTATGCCATGCCCCCAAATTTGGTATGTGAGTGATACATATGTATAGTCTAGTAATATGTATAAACACATGTGATATGACCTATTGTGTCATGCCCCATATGCAAAACTAGAGATCAAAACACTATATTTTTCACTATGCCTATAATATGTTATTTGGTCATGTTGTATGAAGCTATATGTATGAGACATGTAGTAATGTACATAACTCCAAATTTGGTATTTGAGTTTGAATTTGTATCAAAGTCACTATGAATCCATATAATTTGAACCACTGTATCTGACTAGTTTGTGTATCTATAAATTAAAGGTGTATCCCCCTAAATGTCTTGAGTAATGCCAAGTGACCCATGTAATCTGAATCACTATATATTTTGATCAATCTAAGTTGAATTTGATAATATAAATAATGGAGGTGTAAGAACCATGGTCTATCCACATCTGAGAGTGGATGGGTATGTTGGGTAAGTATAGGAATAGGAATAGTAAGAATGATTCCCCACTTTTGGGGAGAGGGACAAAATTTTTGATAGAGAAGGTCAAGCCAAAAGTGATGACTAGTGGTGTAATGATATAAACAAGGTTGGGATAGTTTGAAATGATTGAGAAGTTGCTTGATTGATTAGATTGAGTTGTTGAAAGTGGAATAATTTCTTATTAGTGAGAAACAAGGTGTATGTCTAGGTGTAAGAGAATTATAGAGATGTGTGTGTGTGTGTGTGTTATAGTAGGCAAATGAAGTAGTAAGAGAGTGAAGCTCACATGATGTCAAAGGTATAGTTGTCCCAATTCCATGGAAGAAAATGGTTTGAAAAATGGAGTTATGGAGTTTATGTTATAGACAAAATGGTATTTTGCTTTGGATGAAAAAGTTGTTTGATATAGGAAAATTGGATTGATTCTTGGTTCATTTATGCATTGACTAGGTTGAGATTCAAAGATCTGGAGTGAGAGATATGTCAAGGAGATGAGCACCTATCTTGACCCAATTTGAGTACTTGGCAACCTAGGTGGAGGTTGGTATTGATGTTACCCTAGTAAGTAGCTGAAATGCTTAATTTTTGCCTATTTTGAAGCTTGTTTTTGATGTTTGGAGGCTTTTTAAAGTAGCCTAGGAAACTTTTGACTAGTTCTAATTCTCCTATCCAAGAGCCAACACTCTTTTCCTAGGCTTAACATTATTATCTAGGTTCCATCACTCTTTTCTAGTGTCGGTGTCCTTTTTGTAGCACTGTTGTCCACTAGAGCTAGTTTTCTAAGATTCTAATTTGTTACCTATTATTATTTAGCTTGGTTGCTTAGTTTGGCATAGTTGACAGATATATATGTTATTTTTTTGTGTTTTTATAGGGTGAGGTATAGATTAGGGAGTTCCATAGAGGTTAAGTTATGGATACATTGTGGTTGTTACCATTATCTGCTAATGAGAGAGTTGTGATGGATAGAGCAAGGTTGGGTCATGTGTGTGACCTTGGCACTGTGTAGTGGGCTAGATATTTGATTACCAACTTATGTGAGAAGTGGAATGTAGACACATGTACTTTTTGTCTTCCTATAGGGTAGATTATTGTAACTCTATAGGATGTGTATCACATTTTTCATTTACCAATTAGTGGATAGTGGGTGGCATTGGAGGATGACATGGGTGTTGATGGTATTGATCATGCATCCTTGTATTTTGCTAGTGTACCTTCAAGTATACATAAAAGAGATAATGATAGTGATGTGTTTCTATTATTTATAATATAGTATAGTGTTTTGCATCTATGAAAGTGGTTGGCCATGTTGTTGGCTTCATTTGTTGCTGTAGACAAGAGTGGGGTGTCGATTGCATATAGGATGCATATGATCATTTTTATTGTGGAGGTGTATGGCATTATGTTCTCATGGGGTGGGACTATGCTTTCCCACCTATACAGGGATATTTATAAGTTTCTTTAGGAGGCTTTCAGTGGTGGTGTGAGTGTAGCTACTTTATTTCATTATTGGGCTTATAAGTACATAGCAGTAGTGTACCTAATTGGGTTACCTAGGCTAGAGTGGGAACATCCACAACCATTTAGGGAGTGGTGGATGAGTACATTATATATCCAGTATCCTAAGATAAATCACTATAGATGATTTTTAGATAGATTGGTGGCTCATGATATCATATGGAAGCCCTATAGAGGATTTCCTAAGTGGGATAAGGATTGAGTGAAGTTACGATAAATGAGGGTCAGTTGTTGGCTACATGACTGTTGGGTTAGATTATATGAGTGCTTTTAGTATGAGCACATGACTAGATATTTTGGGGTACCATAGGATGTGCCCCCTATAGCATGGCTATGGGTGAGGAGTGCATAGGTACCAGTGAGGGTAGGAGCTCGTGCAAGGCCTATAGAGGTTTAGTTAGCACCATTACCTTTGGATGCATGAGATATGACTATAGATGTAGATGATGTTGCATGTATAGAGGCATATACCACATGGTGGGTTAGGCATCAGTGGGAACCATTAAATCCTATTAATGGAGGGGATGCTCTTGAGTATGAGGATCTTGTGCCAATCTAGATGATGGGAGGTAAATACTAATATTATTTGAATTATGTATAAGCTTGTACTATAGTTTAATTTTAAAGTATATATCTAATGTAGTGTTTTAATTTATGTGTAAATGGAGAGGGAAGTGTGCAAGATGAAGCATAGGTTGGTACAGGGAGTGGAGATGATGGGTTCTAGGAGACCATCATTGAGTTAACACTCTAAAATATCACATGGCATGTTCCTAATGATACTATGGAGGAGGGTTTAATAAAGTGAGTGGTAGTTACAACTAGTTTTTATGCTCATTTGTATGATAGAGATGTTATAGATACAACTACATATGTTAGGGTAGTGGGAGAGAGAGATGAGCTGAAGGCTAAGCTAGATAAGCATACGATGCCTCCACATGACTATGGATCAGTGAGTATGAGGATTATGGATGAGTACATAGAGTTTAAAAGGATATATGCAAAATTATATGAGGAATATGGTTAGTTATTGCAGTCAGAGAGTTGTCATAAGAGGCATTTAGGAGCTCAAGGAGATGTGGGGCCATCGATTGTAAGAGTGGATTATGGGACTACTAATGGTGGGGAGAGTGAGACTAAGAGTGAGGGCATGATGCCCATTCATGATTGATTGTATTTTATGTGATCTATATGTTTTGAAAACTCTATTATGTATATATAGATACTGGTTTGACTTTGACTCATGCGTACTATGTTATGGGATTTTGTAATATGTTGGTATTTTAATTTTCAAATGATTGATTTAAAAGTGGTTGATTTGGTATTAATTTTGAGTTTGAATATGTTTTGGCAATATTTTTTTTGTGATGTGATTTTATTATGCGTGATATGTTGATAAGTGTGATTTTAGGTTTGATTTGCAACCATATGTGAGAAAAATATTTATTGGTTTTGTAGCTAGTAATTTGTTTTGACAAAGTGAATTGGTTTAAGATTGGTAAAATAAGATATTGGTAAGGTCGAGATTTTGAGGAGATGGTTTTGCTAGGGATGGTTATTTGGAGCTAAGAATGTTAGTTGTTAGTAGAAGGGGATGTAAGAGATCATTATGTGTTTAATACCCTAAGAGTGGCTCAAGAATACAAAGGTTGTTCCTTTGGCTCTATTGTTACCTTGCTAAGTGAAGCTATATACTAATATCAATATGAATGTGCGTCAAATCAATCTATGTTGTATCACTATCTGAACCCTAATGGCCAGCTAAATAAGTGTCCATAATACTCATGTTATGTAGGAACATACATTATATTTGATATTATCTGTTATACACTAATTATAGCTATGCATAGAGAGTCTGCCAAATGTGACCTTACTAGATGTGCAACTGAAGTTGTTTGCTATGGAGAAGACTCATATATGCATAATCATAGTGGATTGTTGCATGAAATAACACCCTGTGGCCTTTGCTATGATGCATATGACCGAGCAATAGATTGAGATGGAGTTGAAACTTATGATGGGGGCTCATCTAATCTTAATTATAGTGGGTTGATACATGAAATGGGTCCCTAAAAATCTAGTCATAGTGAATATCTATTTGGATCAATACTCTATGATGTGAGTTCATTTAATCTTAATTGTAATGGGTTGCTACATGATATAGGATCCTAAAAATCCATCCATAGTGAATATCTCTCTAGAGTGGTACTCTATTATGGTGCATGTGATTGTGTTGGATATGTATATGTAACTGCACTATGTACTCCTTGGACTACACTACTATATGTAGGTTTTTCTCACTGTACTAGTTTCAAAACCTTCTAAATAGGTGGAATAAGAGATCTCATATGAGGCTCTATCCTATAGCCCACATTACTTTCATGATGAGTGATCAATGATTCCTATGAAGTAATGTCTTGGGATGACTCAGTCATGGATGAGTGAGGTCTATGGTTCCATGATGGAGGATATTGTGGTGCCTCCTATGTGAATGTGATGATGTCATTATCAACACATCTATTAATGTGATCTCTGAGTTTATAATAAGCATTATATCTATGTCCATTGATACGATGATAGTTGTAAAAGGCCTAATGTGGCTATCTATATAAGAGATGTGGATCTCATTGATGAGTAGAAGGTAATGTGATTAACCTCCTATTGAGTAGTGATGATAATATAACACATGGGCTATCCTGCTCTAAATCAAACTATAGTGGTGCTTTGTTGTTATTATTTGTAGTGCATACTATAAGTTGTGCTCTAGAGACTAGGTTTTCATTCTTAATTGGTTACTTTTATAGTTATGGTATTCTATCTTTTTTAGGACATGGTGGATTTTATGTGCTAGGAGTTGTAGATGTGGGTACTTCTATGAAATCTAGAGTAATATGATCAATTAAATCTACCTCAATCAATCCTAATTTCTTTTCCAAGGCTAGAACTATATAACATAAGTGCCTGAAAGAGGACTCTATTTGATATAATAGATTCTCTAAGAAAGTTTGAAAAATCCCCTTAATAAAGATGTGTTGAATCTATAAATTTGTTGGTTTATAGATCAATCTTAACATGTGCATCTTGAATCATAAGATATAATCACTAACTGGATCTAAAGTATTTTGATGCAATGTGGTAAGTTTCTCATATGTAATGTGAGGGCCCATGTTTTTTATGTAATGTCTGAGAAATGCCTCCTCTAAGTCATCATATTTGTGTAAGGATCCAATGGGGATTAGATGAAAGAACCAATTATGTGCTTCCCCCACTAATGTCTACTATAATAATTTTAGTAGAATCAAAGGACTTGCATGAGATGGAAAAGCTTTTCGAAAGGCTTCAAGGTGTACGAATTGATCTCTAGTTCCATCAAAGTGAGGTAATGATGGTATCTAGAAATGCTTAGGCAATGAAGCTTTTATGAATGTCTTCAAAAGAGGGTTACCATGTAAATCATTAGCATCTATCCAAGACTTATAAGCCTTTTTTTCCAAGGTAAGGAGATGTGCTTGGTGTTGTAATTCACCTACTACATACATCAAAGAAATAATCTCCTAGGATGGTATATTAGCATCTTGAAGTTGTTCATTTAATCATTGAATTTGATCATTAATTTTAGCCATGGGAATGCTACATCTAGCAATTGGATCATAAAGAGGGGGTATGTTTACTTGAACCTTGGGAGTAATGGTAACTTGGACCTTACTATAGGGATGTGGGCTACCATTCATTTTAGGTGAAGAATGACAATTGGGTTCTACTATAGTGAGGGGTGGCTTTAGAGATTCATTGGCATCTTTATGTTTTAGTGAATCACATTATAATTGAGTAGAATATGTGATGGTATCATTAACATGTCCATTATTTGAAATAGAATCATGAATATGAGTAGAAACAACATTTTGTAATGCATTATGTTTGAGAGAGGGAGTGACAGAAGAGTTAGAAACATGAGATGCATTTTTTTATTCACTATGTAAAAAACAATCATGATTGTTCCATGCATTATCATTTTTAAAATATGTTTCATAATCACTCTCATTTTCATATTCATTTGCATTTTTACTATCATATTCATTATCACTTCCGCTATCACTAGGGAGAGGTGTAAGATAAGAATTTAAATCTTTTCTAATATGAAATAAATTATCATGTGAAATTGGAATATTATTTTCATCTATGTTATCTATGGATGTAGTGTATGCATTATTTTCATTTTTAATATGATAATTAAGAGAAGAAGAGTTTTCATTTAGACATTCTTTGGATAAAGTAGAGTTGAGAGCACGAGATGCATCATTTGAACTATGTATTGACAATTTTATTTTATTTCATTTCATTTATATTGTTTTATTTAGAGAGAGAGAGAGAGAGAGAGAGAGAGAGAGAGAGAGAGAGAGAGAGAGAGAGAGAGAGAGAGAGAGAGAGAGAGAGAGAGAGAGAGAGAGAGCAGGTTCACATGGATGCAAATTATCACCAATAAGAGGTTCACTTGGATGTGAATGACTAATTTTTTTCATTTGGTGCATTATGCCTAGGAGAATGAGGTGAAAAGTACCTCTCCCATTTATCAAAATTATTTTATTTATAATAAGGAATAAAAGAGATAGGTTTGAGAAAAGAAGATGCCTATATTTTCTCTTCACTATCACTTTCAGATGTATCATCATATTCCTCATTAAAATAATAAACATTATCTTCATTGTAAATGAAATAATTTTCCATGTATTTAGCTAATGTGCAATTTTGAAAATTTGTCCATTCATTATCATAATTATGAGAAAATTTTAGAAATTGATCTATGCGATGAGAGGGAAGAAGTTACTTAGTGGCCATTTTATTTCTTTCACTAAAGAAAATATGTAAAACTCTTATTAAGTAAATAAAAAAAAATAACTACTAACATGGAAATTTTGAAAATATTTTTGACACTTTGAACAATTTGCAAAAATTCTAGAAGATTTTTCTAAAAATTGTAAGGGAGGGAGGATTAGGGTTTGAGGACCTAGTTTAGAAATCTAGGGTTTTTGGTTAGGGTTTTAGAATTTTTGAAAATTGTGGTAATAATTTAAATTCTAAAACTAATTTTGAATAAGATAAATGCACAAAAATTTATAAAAAAATTGAAATTTAATTGTTACACAAAAGAACTACTAACATAAGAATTTTGAAAATATTTTTGACACTTAACAATTTGCAAAAAATCTAAAATATTTTTCTAAAAATTGTAAGAGAGGGAGGCTTAGGGTTTGAGGACCTAGTTTGAAAATCTAGGGTTTTTGGTTAGGGTTTTAGAAATTTTCAAAATTATTGTAATAATTTAAATTATAAAACAATATTTGAATAGAATTAATGCACAAAAATTTATAAAAAAAATCATAAATTTGAAATTTCATTTTGTGCACAAAATTTGAAGGAAAAACCCTAAGTGTACCTAGGGTTTTAGATTTGTTCAAAGTATGTTAGGTTCACCAAATGTTTTATTATTTTTGGGAAACTAGGGTCTAATTCCTATACAGTAAAGGGTCTGGAATAAGGGTAAAAATCCAATAAAATATACCAAATTACAAGTATTTATAAATTTAATCAAATTAATTACATAAGAATAGAAGTGAACTTATCGAGAAAAATAGGTTGAAATGGATGACTCAAGGGTTGAAATCTATTACACAAGATTGGGATAGTATCACAAATCCAAATCTAGCTTTTCATTTTATGAAAGGATAGGAGAACCAAAATAAGACATCTTATTGTTTGATGTTATATTTATTTTTTGTCATTATTGTCTTAAAGGTCTAATCTTTTTGGGTTCTATCCATTATCTCATTATGAGCCTATGTATGAGATTTTAGAGGTTGAATGTCAATAGAGCTTGTTGTAGGTCCATTTCAATCTCCAAACCCTTAGTTTATCTACACACATGAAACAAAAAATACATAAAAAACATATGGAGGAAAAAATAGGTTAGGGGAAGTATGATTACACAATATAGAACCTTTGTTATCCTGATCACTACCTACATTAACCCTCATGCTAAGGTCTCATATAAAATGTAGTTCTCCCTTAGGAAACATGTATAATCAATGTTCATGATAAATACAAGAATGAAATTTTACCTAGGCCCTTCCTTGATCAAGCATATAAGTCTATGTTTGATGCAAAATGTTGAGCTATACTATTGACTAATTTTAATTATATAATGTGCCAAAGTAGTAAGTGTTAGATATAAAATGCCTTGTGTAGGACTTTATATAAGAGACTCTTTGTTTTGAATTTAGGAGATTTATTTGCATATGGATAACATTGGAAAAGTTAAGAATGAAGTTAATAAATGGGTGAGGACTCATTAAGAGAGGAAAACTAATCATTGGAGCTCAAAATGACCTTTGATAGGAGCACCAAAAATGGACACCCTAGGGTCTAGTACCATAGTCCAATCCTAACACTCCTGTCCTATAGGCTCGAGACCTAGGAAATGGAATAAGCATGGGAAATCTAATGTGACTGAGGTGGAATGAAATTTTATAAGTCTATGGATGAGTGGAAATAAGTAAAAAGGTGATTCAAGTATGAAATAAGACCAAGATGAGTAAAATGAAAGACATGGCTAAATGTGAACAAAGCTCATATTCTCCAGTTGGAGTATCCTATGAAATGATTATGAAAATACAAGATATGTGTGGTTTCTTTACTAATTTATGGTGTATATAGAAACTTTTCTTTGTAAAATATATCATTGTGTACCTAGATGACATTTTGGTATTTAGCATAATAAGAGAAGAGCATGTGGTGCACATGTATAATGTGTTACAGAGGTTGAATGAAGATAAATTGTTTATTAGTATGAATTAGTATAAATTCATGAAATAATATATGGTATTCTTTGGTTTCATAAAATCTAAGGAATGACTAAATATGGACCCTGATAAATTATGTAAAATAGTGAAGTGGCCATCACCAAAAAGTGCATTTAAAGCATGAATTTTTCATGGCTTAGTGAGATTCTATAAAAATTTTGTCTAAAACTTTAGTGTGACATGTGTAGTGATCATGGAAATGATATGAGGAGATCACAAGTCATTCACCTAGATGAAGGAAGTAAAACACATGTTTCAATAGTTTAAGAGGAAAGTGACAAAAATGCTAGTTTGACATTGCCAAATTTCATTAAGGTATTCTAGGTGGATTGTGACATAAGTGGAATAGTTATTGGAGTGGTGTTGATTAAAGTGGAAGAATGTATTCCTATATCTTACTTTATTAATAATTTAAATGATGCTAATCACAAATATTTGGTCTATGATCAATAATTTTATGCAATCATGCAAGTGTTAAAGAAGTGGAGACATTATTTTTTTCCATATATAGACCATTAGGCACTAAAATTTATCAATAGTCAATTAAAATTAAACCAAAAAAACATAAATTAGGTATATTATATATAGAGTTATACATTTGTGCTTAATCAGAGTAGTGGAAAATAAACAAGGTTATATATGTATTGAGTAGAAGACTGCTAGTGATGAATGAAATGAGAATCATATTATTAGGGTTTGAATCAATGAAAAATTTGTACCCATAAGACTAATATTTTCATGATGCATGAAGAATGTGTACATATACAACAAACTATGATCAGATACCATGGGTATATTATTTGGTTCAAAATGGAATTATTTTTAGAGTACAATCATGTATACCCAAGAAGTCGATGCATGAAGTTTTAATCAAGGAAAATCATAACAAAGGATTGGTAGTAAATTTATGTGGTGAAAAAATTATATCATTAATGGTTTGGAGTTGTTACTCATAAAAATGGGTGCATATGTGCATAATTACATGCAAGGGTGTCTAGTTTTCTAGTTGTAAAAAATTAAATCCAAAACACAAGTTTGTAATAAACTTTAACTATACTAAAGAGACCATGGGAGGACATAAGCATGAATTTTTTACTTAGACTATAAATTATGTAGAGACAAAATGAATCCATTTTTGTTTTGGTGGATATATTTTAAAAGATGTCACATTTGATTGCCTATAGAAATACCAATGATTTAAAAAACATCACCAACCTATTCCATAGTGTGCTGGTGAGAATCCATGGACTACCACATAATATAGTGTCAGATAGGAAAACTAATGTTTTAGGCTATTTTTGGCACACATTGTAGAAAAAATTGGGAACAAATCTAAATTAAAGTTACATGCTCCATCAACAAACTAATGGGAATAAAAAAGTTCTCAACATAAGCCTTGGAAACTTGTTGAGATTTCTATTTAGAGACTAGATGATGCAATGGGACATGGTATTAGCCCAAGTTAAATTGGCATACAAAAAATAAGTGAATAGATTATTGGAAAAAAATTATTCTATATTTTTTTGTATTTAGTTTTAGATTAATTATTGAGTTGACTAATCTAGATGAGATGCATGGGATAATTGTAGAGGCATAAGACTATGTGGATCAAATGCATATATTACACAAAGAGGTGAATAAGAAGCTAGAGAAAATTAGCTTGAGTTATAAATTACACATAGATGAGAGGAACATGAGGAATGAGTTGAATATAGGTGAAATTTTGTTGCTACATTTTCCCAATGAAATACTCCCATGAGGTACCTAGAATAAGTTTAAACTAAAGATTATAGGACCATGTCGAGTAGTGTACATGTTTTCATGTAATGTGTCTGATATTTTGATGTCAAATGGGATGGATATGTCACCCATATTCAATGTAGTAGAGTTGTATGATTTGTATGGGGTGAAATGAGAAGGAATTTAGAAGAGGAGGAGACACAAATCCCTTACTAGAAATAAAATTTTCCAAAAGATGAGAAAAGAGATAGAGTCCATCTTAGACTTTAAATTAGTATGAAGGATGTGTGGAAGTAATTACAAAAGTTAGGTGGTGAAGTGGAATAATCATGTAGTGGAAAATGCATCATTACTGGTCGTTATAGAGACTATTCATTATCACTATGTTCTTGTGAACTTAAACTTGTGATTCATATCTCACTTTTCAATTGCCTGAGGTGTATGATGTAAGAGCACCCTAAGTACAAAGTAGTATTACATCATTTTTAATCATTGAATGTATTTTTTTGGAGAAATTCCCAAATGATTGAGTGCACCTAAGGAAATGAAATGAATAAAGGTGAAACATGTGAATTACTTTGACACAAGATTCATGTGCACAACCTAGTTCATGTGCATCACTTCAACATGTGAAGGAACCTTTTGGCATGAAGTGCATGGATAATAATAAAATATTACTAGGTAAAATTTAAAATAAGTCAATAATTTTGACCTAAATACCATGTCACTTTGACAAGTTTACATGACCATCACAATTTTAAATGAAATACAACATCATAGGATGTTATAAAACCAAAAATCAAGGTGAGTAAGTCAATTAGTTTCGATTTTTGGTAGCATTCTCTCATGTAAATCCACACTCACTTTAACTATACATATAAGTAGATAGTTTATTAATTGATGATCAATTTGGTAGTTTTTTATTGGGGATAATTTATCTTAGACTAACCCAAAGGCCTAAAAATTAGGGATTCAAGGTCCATTCTAGGGACCATCGAACAAGAAAAGGAACTCTAATATAATTTTTAGACTAAGGTAGGAAGAGAGAGAGTGGAGAGATACAAGGCATAAGAGTATTACTTTATGTGTGTTTGAGGATTTAATCATTGTAATATTAAGTTTCATGTATTAATTTGATCACAACATAGTTTGTATTTCATGTTAAATAAGATGATGTATATAACTTTGTATTCAAACAAGATATTAAGTTTTTCTAAATTTTTGGCATTGTGTTCAATATAGTGTGTGTTAAAAACAAGGGTGAGAGGATCACTCATTTTTTGGATTGGATTATCTTAACTAGTAAACTAATTCATGACTTGGATTAGCATAGATGTTGAGGTCAACTAGAGCATTAATGGTCTAATGTAGTGCCATAATTTTGTATGCACCTACACATGTATCAAATTACATTAGTAGTACCTATACTATCCATGTAAACACATAACATAATAAATTTTTGGAATAAACTAAATAATAATATTTTAAAAATGAGCATATCCCATCATTCATAAATTAAGATATATAAGAATAAATGTCATTATAATAACATAAAGTTTGAATATGCAAGTAATAAAGTTAGATTACTATCAGTGTTTTTTTCCTCCAATATGATAATAACATAGTCTAAAACTATTTCATAACAATATTCATAATTTCTATAATTAGTATATGACACTATCATGTTTTTATATAGTAGATAATGTTATATTCCCTCACTCTCAATCAACTCATTCTCCCATGAGTCATATATTACTATTGATATTTACATGATGATGTATTTATATAGTTGTATTCATGTATTTACAAATATTTAAATAACTTCCATTATTTTCCATTATAACACATGATCATTTATTTTGAGATGAGTGATATTCAAGACCAAGTGCACATCCTTCACCTCAAAATTGGAAGCATTTATCTATATATTAGACACTTATATCTAGATTCATGTGGAATCTGATTTTACAAATAAGTACCAAGAAGCACCAATTCTCTACTTCCCTAATCAAGATTTAGAATTTAAATTTTAGAAATATGTGTAAAATAGGTGATGTTTTAGAGTTCCTTTAAAAAATATTAAGTTCTTATATTTTATTTTCATTTTCAGTATCTAGGATATTTCTAGTGACAACATGGTTGGTATACTCCTAGGTGTATTCATTCATTTTTTTATTTTCAAATTTAGTTACTTCATTTTAATTTGACTATTAATTTACTATAAAATTGATTACTTGTTGGCATGCATGATTACTTGTGGGTACCTTTTATATTTTGAAAATAGAGTGTGGGTGCACCCAATATATATGTTTAGATATCATCCTTCCATCACAGAGGTAATTTCAGGTGTGTGTTTTAATGTTTTTTAACTTTGATTCACTCATGAATTCATGCACATGCAAAACAAAGTGGGGCAACATTTAGACACCTAATTTTAGTACATGTCCCTTTTACATTTTGTGTTTTTAATTCTTTATCACACTTGGTCCATGTGCACACATTTGGCTCTTTTTGATACATTTTCCCCTTATGTTAGACCTCATATTGCCAATGGGGTGACCATAAATATCATGGCCTACTTGCTCTCCTAAATTTAGAGGTAAAGAGTATGGATATCTTAGAATTCAATTTCCACTACCTCAAATTCCAACATGGATCTTTTGAAAAGTTGAGAAATCTTATCCATCAACTTTTTATGTATCTTTAGTGATGCCCTAATCTTTATGTAAAGGGTTTCTACACTAAGAACCCTGATTCTAGTAAAACCCACTAATTGTTGCACTTCATCAACTATTATATATATATATATATATATATATATATATATATATATATATATATATATATATATATATATATATATATATATATATATATATATTTCCCTCAACCTCTTCTCTAAAAATATTGGTAGCTACGCAAAGAAGGTATTCAAAAATGGATCCATGTACCAAATATTTTTGTGGAATGACTACATTATTGATCCTTATTTCTCCAAAATAGCCATATTTTGCCTTTCCTGACTGATCAACTGTAGTACCAAAGACTTCATGTCTTGGTGTCATTCAAGAAAGGAATCTCTCCTGATATCTACATGTACACAATCATAAATTCATCATGTATATAAATCAATCTTGGCTTGGAGAAGATAGATCATACCTACACTTGTAATTGGGAATACATTTGTTAAGCAAGAACATGACCTATATAGGGATATATTAGATCCAATTAGGGGATCAATTATTACAAAACACCATGATAGGAAGGTTTCCAAATCCTATAGTCTAACACAATCATTAAATAACCCTAAAAGAGTCCTAGGTTTGATATTTCACTTTATTCTAATAAATAAGCAAGTAAATCTAATCTAGTGCACACTAAAGCTTATGGCACAATATGAGTGGTTAGTAAGAAATAAAAAAATGTATAGGAGAATATCAATTAATCTAAGTATTAGTAATAACCTAATACATTAAACATGAAGAGTCATATTATTTGAGCCAATACTTATGCTACTTCTATCTACTAAAAGAGAGGAGCAAAGTTAGAGAACACTTACCTGAATGTGAACCTATCAAGACTCAATCTCTCCTTTGGCCAAAGGGGATTATTAAGAGGTTATTATGTTTTTTAAGGATAAATAAGAAAGAATAAATCATCCAATACTTATACACAAGACTAGATTCTCCAAGTAGAAACACTAAGCTAAGAATCCTCAAGTAGAATGTTGTAAGAGCAGATTATAAAGAAGCATGAGTGAATAAAAAATATTGATTTCATATTGAAATAATGATGAAATCATCTTATATTTATAGGTGGATTTATCCCTAAATCATTCTAAATATGTAGGTTGTACAAGGTTGACCCAGTTAACCTTATACATTTTTGGTTAATTATTCACTAGGTATCAAGCTAGGTTGGCCAAGGGATAACATAACTCTTAAGTGAAAATGTACTCAAATAGTAAAGGGTCTACCTAGTCAACCTAGAGAAAATGATTGACCAAAATTATATAAGGCAAGGAAAATATGGATGGAAAAAGGAAAAAGATGAGAGGAATGTGCAAGAGAGGAGTAATAGCTTAGGGAATGGTTTTAAGAGCTAGTTGGATTGGTAATAAGTGGTAATATGGGACAACAATAATGTGAAGCACCAATGGTCTACCCACCCATATATCAATTTAACACTTAAGGTATGCACTCAGAGAGATTGACACTTGATGGGTTCCTACAAGATATAAAACATCAGTATTTGATAAAATTTTGAAAATATTATGTGTATACACTACATAGTTCTATACCTAGGTAACATCAAGGGTTGATATCAAGTGAAAATGGGCATAATCTTTGTTCCTAGTTGTTCTACTAAAAAAAATTAGTTTATCCTCCATTTTATTCATCTTTTCTCCCTCTATATATACATCTTCCCATCAAAGTTGTGGTTTCCCTTCTATATCTCTCATTAATTAGATGATATTATATAGCTTCCTAGACACCCATATACATTATTAATGATGTCCTCTAGGGATTCTATGGTGGTTCTTCCTTTTAATTATTTGATGGCTTGATAATATCCTTTGAATATTTCCTTGATCATCCCCTTGAAACATTCATAAAGGTATAGGGATCCTCCCAAGGTAGAGAGCTCACATTAGAGGGATGTAATTTTCTCCTTTTGGATAGTGATAAGATATATTCCATTTATTCCAATTCAACCTATTTCCATTCTACATTGAGGTTCTTCCTTTTGACCCTCCTCATGGTCTTTGTATCCTTTTTAAAATGGAACTTGACCATCAATTTCTCAATGCCAGCTAGGTTTCCCCTACCCTTTTCTACCTATTATATATTTTATAGCCTTTATGGAATGTTCAAGGTTATTGAATGATTAATGGGCTTTGTAGGTTCTACTGGAGTATATTATTAAGGATTTTTTAGAGGGATCATGGGCTTAGGGTAAGAGGGTCAGATTTATGGGAAAGGTGGGATTGCTTGCCTCCAACTAGTGACATTTTTAGGGTGCATTGTATCCATAACCAACTTACCCTTTTCTAGATCCTTTTGGGTGGTCACCATAGAATTAAAGGTTTGAGTAGGTTGGGTTAGTGACATTGCCATTTAGATGGATGGTTGATATGGGGAAATAGGTGAAGAAAAAATGGAGGTAGAGACTAGGATCTCAAATGGGACTCATCTCTATAGTTGAGGAGGGTTAGTTGTGCTAAAGTAAAAGTACATGGAGGGAGTAGTGAGGAAATTTTGTAAATACTCAGTGGCTAATGTAAATGTGAGCCCATAAATAGTGTTAGTAGGAAAATTAAGGAGTGGAATAACCTAAATCTCATTCAAATAATTTAAATAATAAGAGGGAACTACAATATTGGTTGCTACTAAAGTAGAAATTATAGAAGCTGAAGATAAGGAATAGTGGGGTAAGGTGTTTACATGTTACACAAAAAAACTAGGGGAAATATTATAAAAGTTGTCATTATTATCTATAGGGATGAAGGACCTAGTGACACTCTCACCAATTATCCACTTATGGAAGTTAGGGGTCTTGAATCTACTTTATCTTTGGTGTCTCCCTCTTCTAAAAGTATCTCAGTGGAAACTAAACTAGTCCCCAAAATCTTTGTATCCCCTAATTTGGTCTCTTCTTCTTCAATCCATTCATCCTCAGGATCACTCTTAGTAGTCTCACTGATAAATATTGAGATTGATGTCAAAAATTCACCTTCCCATTCTCCTTCATGAGGGAAATTTATTCATTTACTCATCACTATCCAATACCTCTAGGGGTTATATTATCCTAGAACCCTTCCCTTCCTTCAAACATCCCCTTGATCCCTCATTAGGTGCCTCTTGGATAGGTGCATTTTATGGTGAGGTTGAAGGAGTCATGGGTTTCCTTTTATATAAAATAGGCTCTATGATGGGGGTGGAAGTTTGTGTGGAGGGAAGTGGAGAAGAAACACATAAAACAAGTGTGATATTAGGTGTATATGAGGGAAGAGTGGATGGATGTAAACCAATAACTAAGGCGAGGAAGGAAGGAAGAGGAACTTGCTACATTATGGTGAGTGGAGTAAAGGGAAACATAGATAAGTCTCCATCAGTCCCCATAATGGTGGTTTTTACATGAATCAAAAGTGAAGGTTAGAGAGGAGAATTGTTTGAGGAGAGGAAAGAGGAAGATGAACTTATTAAATTATGGTGAGTGGAGGAAGAATAACATAGGGAAAACTCCACCACTACCCATGTTACTTGTTGTGCCTTGTGTTGTAGAGGTTGGAAAAGGATCATTGTCACTGTAGTATTTGTTATGATGGAAATGGAGGGTGGAAATGCATGAGTATATGCATGAGGGGATGTCTGATCTTATGTTCCCATTGGTGAAATGGCCCCCATGGGAGGATCCCAAACCCTTTGATCATTTTCAATATTATTGGCTTACTATTTAGTGGTTTCAATATTATATTATATGTTCCTAGCAACAACCATTGACATGGAAACCTTATTCATCCTGACATGGACTTCTACATCATTCATGGCATTCATAAACACCTCATCATGCTAAGTGTGGATGTGCACTTAGTCAATCTTTACCCTTACTCTGATCCTTCTTAGGTATTTCCTCATGTGATCCCTAGGGTCCCATTCTCTATAGGGTTCCCACTTGAAATAATAATGGGTTTAGTTTTCTCCCACTAGCTAGAAGTGTTCCCATTTGGTGTATTTAATCCTACCAATATTAAGGGAAGTTGGGTGTATTGTGCCATGGCTCTTACATCTTAGCTAAACATCCACTAAGTCAACCAAATAAGAAGTAATTTATTATTCTTCAAATTTTTCTAGGACCAACCTAGGTAGATACATATGGTAGGCTATGGTTCCCTTTATCTTAATTATGGTGCAGTTTGAATAAAGCTAATAATCCCCCATATTGCCTATGTTCTTCCTAATTTGATCTCAAAGCCTAGGCATATCTTTGCCACAAATTGCTAGTATATCAGCATGTATAAGGTCTCAATAATCTTGGTCATGTTCCTCTTGAACCTATGAATGTAGAGGATGTTGAACCTTTCACATATCTTACTCATAGGGTACTCTTTGGAAGGACCCTAAGGCTCATAAAAAGATGCATGGATGGTTTTGTTTATAGCATCTGTCATGTAGGACATCATATAGAAGTTGTGATCTAGGGAGTTATTTAGATTGTTTATTGTGATGATGATGTTGGGGCTGATGATTTCCCCTATGGAAATTATCCTTTTAAGGTGAGAATAAGGTTGAGCAAGGGAATCCACACCTCATTGACATAAGTCATTATGGGAAACTATAGATTATGTTTAATAGGGCCATGGAAATTTTGACTCTAAGTCAAAAAGTGATTATTGGATTAGAAAAAATAAGGCATCTAATTAAAAAAGTACTAGGGTCATGGGCCCATTTTTGTATCTTGGTGGCTACATTATTTGCATGTATCTAGGTATTCACTAGAGTTTGGTTGTATACCATTTTAGAGGTAGGTAACCTATATTACCTTTCAAATGCTCTACCTCTAAGGTGGGTCACTAGTGTGTTATTTTGGAAAAATTATAATATTTTGATAGAAATATTACCATTTTTAAATAAATCAAACAATAAGTTGTTACCAAGCATTACCTTGAGTTTAGCTGCAACATTATGTAGACCCACTATCTTGATTATCAACAGGTCATCCTAGTACCACCATGATAATGTAGATAGTTGGTCCTATAGAATGTAAGGTTTGGCCTTGTTGAATTCTTCCCAAATAGAAGATAAGTGCTTAAAATCATGTTTGAGGGTAGCTTCATCAAACATTATGTCATTATATTCTATTATTCCTATAATAGAATACATAGATAGAGGAGGTTAACTTTGAGATGAGGAGGCCTTGAGTATAAGACTGTGAAACTTTTGGTTTTAAGGGTTTAAACTTAGTCTTATCATTTGTTAATTCAATGGCAGTATGAGTATAATTATCTCTACAAATTTCATAAATTGCCTTTGGATTCACTAGATTCACCTAATTAAATGTAAGGCTATTAAATTCATGTGAATTAATGATGTCAATGGCTTTGGATCCTCACTTTTATTTTTTATATTTTAATTTCACCTGACTCACAAGATGGTGACACTTTGATCATGTCAAACTCATAAGATGGTCACACTTTTATTACGTTAGACTCACAAGATGGTGCCACTTTGCAAGATCATGTTGATTCACTTGCCCAAGTGATTTGGTACAATGCCTTTCATTGAGTCAATCTAGATGATTAATATTATGATATTTAACATGATATCACTTGCCTGCTTACCCAAGGATTTCATACATTAAGTTCAATCTATCAATCTCAAGGTAAATGGGATGGAGACACTTAGCATAATATTGGAGAGTTGCTTTTCTAGTGAACTTGAAATATTTTTTGAGTGTTGAAATGGCGTGGGTTCATAGGTGCATGCCACATGTATTTGAATATTAAAAAATGAAGTCTTAAGCTTAATTTCATAGGTATCATTAAAGGTACTAGAAGGCCCTTCATGGTATCACCTAGTACTTCCTTCAAACAGACCTTTAAGGGCCTTGTAAAACCTTTGAGGGTACCCTTACGCATGTTTGAAAGGTATCTCCTATGAGATACCTTCAAACTCTTGGGTCCACCATAGAGTTTAAAATTACATATAAGATCCCAAAATATAAGAAGCTAATTATTTTCCATAATTTTTCTCAAAACCTCCATTTCTCAATATCATTTTGTATACTAATAAAATACATAATTGAATATTGACTTAATTAGCTATTTTTTTCTACGTGGCTATTCCTCTCTTATGCATGTTTGAAATGTATCTGCTATGAGATACCTTTAAAGTAAGATGAAATGAGGATTGAAGTATGCAATATATGATATTAATTTTTTATTTTTTTTGGATTGGCATAAACCCTATCATTAAAAAAATTATACATTACCATTTTAATATTTTTAGGTTTTAACATATCTCCATGCTTATTTTATGGTATAAATATAGCTTTATCTCCTATATATAAGTATAAATTGGACTAATTTTATAAATAAACTAATTGACAACTCTTCTCATGTCTTTTAAAAATGTCCAGGCTAAAAAATCATACATCAATGAATTTACAATGTGGAGACTATGTTTCTCTCATAAATAATGGTAAGGTCATTGGTGAAGTAAGAATACACAAAGTTGTAGGTCCATATGCTAAATATATGGAATCCTTAAATCTCACTTCCACATGCCACACTAAGGAAATACTTATTGAATGTGTAAGTGTTAATGTGACTAAAGATTTTTATTTGACTCTCTTGCTTCCATTTCCTATAGCTTTTGTGGATAATTTGGGGGATGTAGTTGATAGTTTTACTATATGGAGCACAATAATGATACAACATGTCACATAAAAGTTTTCTATAGAATATGAAATGGAAGAAAGATAAAATGATTTCAGTTTAGTTTTGCATATACAACCATTACAATAAGAAAAACATTGCTTGCTTTTTTTCAATATATCAATGATCCTACCACATTTCAAAGCCTAAGAAAAACATGTCTTAGGAAAAGGGTACATTTGTTGCACAAATGTACAAATCTTTAAAATGATGAAAAAAATGCTTTTGGTTATGTTGATTTTACACAACCAGGGGAGATATTTTGTTGCATTCTTATACCAATGTTATAAAATGAATTAGGAATTTACATAAGGTAATTTATAAAACATTTTAAGAATTTCATTATAGAGGTAACTAAAACATCTATCGTTAGATATCCTTCCAAAAAGATAGTGGACACTAAATGCAGAGCAATCAATTTACCATACATGACACCTAAGGAGAAATAAATTTGAAACATTTGGGAGGTAGTGGATAATGAAGTCACTCTTTGCCTGACATTATTAACACAAAGGCATCCAAAAAAATTAACTCATGCCTACAAATACTTGGGCCAAAAAATAAATTAGCTAAACACTTCACTTAGCCAAGTGGATTTTGATGAAATCATAAAAGTGAGATTACAACAATATATGCAGATAATGTTGTACCAAAAAATGTTTATAGTCAAGATTGTCATTTGAGATGCTAAAATCTACAAGGATAAATTTAACTGATTATACCACAATAAATAGGAGGCAAAATGTCTTGGATGCCCTTTCTAATAGTTTGTGTAAGAAAAATAAAATCAAAACTACCATTGATTTTTAGGGTATAGAGATCTATTTGAAGCTTGGCTTAAAATATATGGATTGAAGAGAAGTATATTTTTTGACATTCAAAATTGTCTCAAAAATGGGGGAATGAAATGCATTCCATATAGGGAGATTTTTTCAAAATACACAAAAGAAGAAATGGTAACTAAAGAGTTTTTGGATCAATTGGTAGATGATTTTGCAGATGTTTCTCCACGAATAACATGATAGGTAGATATAGATGACTCAAGAGAAAATGTTCAACATATTCAATCATCTTTCACTCAAGAATTTATGATGCACCACATCAATGCACAGCTAGAAAATAAGGAATATGATCCAATATCTAAGCCAAAATTCAATAACCTGTGGAGTTATAATTTTCATGATGTGACCATTGTCATGTCTAATGACTTAACTAGGTGTAAAACATTCATCTTATTGAATAAGAAAAATGCTATGGGTCCCTCTCTATAGATTAGGAAGATTATATCAATCAAAAATTCATGATACACTCAAATTAGATAATTTTTGAAAGATAAATTTATTACACACATAAATGAATTTTAGAGAAATACCGTAAAGAATTCCTCAGTGTCATTCATGACAAAGTGGAATGTCAAAAAAAATTTGTGCCAAAGACAGTGACAAAAAGCAAATTAGTTACTGATAGAATAATAGAGTTGTTAATGGTAGGGATTATAACACATGGTCATGGTGTAGGTGGATATGGGCATTTTTTTACCATATGTTCTTAGAGGGTCTAACTTTACTATCACCTCATTGAACAAGTGCTTCAAGGATATGAAAACAACAATGCCAAATACTTATGGGTCTTTACTATATAAACCTGGATATTGAAAATATCCATTGTATAATGCACTTTTGTCTAATAATTTCTACCTTTAATACAATAAATACAAAGAAGAAACATAATCAATTTATGCCTTAAATAAACTTCCTTCTAGGTTATACCTTCAGCTAGATAACTATTATAGGGACAATAAGAACATGTACTTCCTTCCATCCATAATTATAATTAAAAAATGTCAAACCTTATATGGAACTAATATTACATTAAAAATTTCACAAAATAATGTTTCTTTTTACATGTCAGTGTTGCAATATTTATCTCTCCTTGTCTACAAAGGTGTTTTCCTCAATGTCGAGGTCATATTTCTCATTGTAGGACATACCCATGAGGACATAGATGACACATTTAGAAACCTGTCTAAATGTATAAAGAGGAAAGATATATGGAGTGTGGCAGAGATGATGGACAGTTATAGGACATGTAAAAATACAAAAAAAATTCACGTCATATTTGATTTAAGAATTAGTTGATTTCAAATACTATGTTAATAGTTACTAGCTGAAGGGGATAAATGAAATAGTAGGCTGGACAAAAGGTCAATACTTTCTTCTACACATGGAACAAGGTCAACTCATTATGCATTACAAAAACTCTATAAGAGATAGAATTCCCCCCCCCCCTCCCGATTACATTATGGTGAATAAAATAAAATGGTGAGCTAAATATTCCATAAGGTAATCTAACAAATACATTTTTCAAATACTTGAAAAATAGAGAAATGTCACAAGATTCCATTTTTTCAAAAGTCTTAGATAGAAGTAAAAAAAAGAGTGAAAAAAAAAATATAACTTGATTAAGTATGTAAAAAAATTCAATATAGTTGATTTGACCAAAAATAGTAAGTGGAAGTATCTAGTATATTACTTCTAAAACTTATACAACACAATGAAAGAAGACATGTTCCCTTCTGAAGTTGAATATATAGGGGATTTTTTGCCTAGAACTCACCAAGACATACTTCTATATAGAGATATACACAAAATGGTTCATGATAAGACCCTTGATTTTGGATTGGCATCTCCAAATACATATGTTGGTCAAGGAAGCAAGAAAACAAAAATTACATTTGATCCAGCTCAAGATGTGAAAATTAGAGATATGTTATTTATTAACCCTAATGACTCTAAAAAAGTAGAATACATAGTATGGATTACTATAACTAAATGAAATATTGAGATACTATCAAAAATAGATATATAGAATGAAGCATCAGTGTGGCTTAGTTCATCTTAGTTTATGCAAGGAAAAAAGATGTACAAGAATCCAAATATTATTCAAGTTGTTTGGATAAGAAATGGAATCCAAACCCAACTAACACATCTTTACCATCCATACTCATAGATAGTATCTGTTCACCATTTTTTGCCCAATGAGCCAAAAAATCGATCCCCTTCTTCTCTTACCTTTTAGAGCCAGTCAATTTTAGGTTTTATAAGTTCATCGGCCTTAGTTCATGAATTGGTTCAACACTTCAGTGTTGGTTCAATCAGCTAGTTTAGTGCTTGGTTCATCATCAAAGTTCAATGTGTGGGGTCAACATTTTAGTTCAAAGCCTTGGTTTAATTGGTTGTTTAATCAGCCTTGGTTTAAGCCTTAGTTCATCGCTTCAAGTCCATCATTTCAATTTCAAGCCTTGGTTAAATCTTCGAGTTCATCACTTTGGTTCAACAAAGAGTTCAATGACCTTGGCTCAACAGTCACTTGAACTGTTGAACCACTGAACTGGTTCAATGGGTTGGTTCAACATTTTGGTTCAAAGGCTTTAGTTCAATGAGTGGTTTAAATAAAATGGTTCAAAGTGAATGGTTCAACCACCTTTGGTTCAATCAGCTCAATGCACAATGTTGAACCATTGAACCAATTTTGGTTTAATGGGTTGGTTCAATGAGGTGCCCCAAAGATGAAGGGTAGGTGCCCTTGCAGAGGGTAGTCCAGGTTCAATAAGCCCTTGTGGAGGGCAAAGGCACTTTAAAGAGGCCACAAAGAAAGAAAGCCGCAAAAGGTAAGTTTTTTGAAATTTTGCTTAAAGCAGTCGAAAGGTGCAATTCCTTTAGAATTTTTGTCCAAAGGAATTCCTTTAAACAAAAAGTTTGAATAAATTTAGAGGCAACCAATTCATATGGACTTTTTGTTTGTGGGGAAAAATCCCAAAGCAAAAAGCCCGGGGAAGCCAAATGGCCAATTCTCGTGGACTTTTGTCCATAGGAAAAATCCAAAACAAAGAAGAGACCCGCCAAAGAGCCGAAGGACCTCAAAGGGAAGGTGCCCTTATGAGGGACTCTCGACCAAAATAAAGGGGCACTTTCCAAAGGATAAAGGGTCACCTTCCCTTTGGGAAGGTGCTAAGAAGGGAGTCCATAGAAAAGGGCAAAGTAGAAGAGCCCAAAGGAAATTGCCAAGGATGGTGATGTCCTAGAAGAAATCAACTTTAAGAAGGTGAACTAGCCATTGGTTTTTAAGCGATGATGGGTGTTTGAATGTCAAATTTAAGCCAATAAAAAATCTATTATTTTTTAAATGCCTGAGCACCAACCATGGAAGGAGCCAAAGGAATGTAGCGACCCGCCCAGAGATAGCCCCAAGGGCCGAAGGAGCCAGAAAGAGACAAGGCAGGGAAAAGACAAAGTGCCAAGTGTAGGAGTAGGTAGATAGTCCAAGTGGTGAAGGGAGGTTTTGATTCAAGAAATTACTCCAGAAAGTGATATAGTACTAGTCTGTGAATTGACCATTAGAATGTGCAAATGGCTAACTATGCAACCCATTTTTCTTCATTTCACATTTATGAGTAAACAAACTGAATGGGTGCCTTCAAGGAGTAGTCTCAGTTAATGGGTAAATGGTGCAGCCTATGTCAAAAATACCTAAAGTCAGAGCCAAGGCTAACACATCATTTATGTTTAAGCGGCCTGCTCTTCCCAATGACCAAACCGCACATGGGCCACTTAAAAAAAAAGGAGTGCCAAAATCTTTCCCAAGATGTGCCAAGTTCTCTTCCTCTTTCTATATATTGTAAACTTCTCTTTGGAAAAAGGATCTACTCTCAACCTTAAGGCAAAACTTTGCCTAAAAATCTCTCAGGCTTGTAAGGCAGAGCTCTGCCATAATTTTACCTTGAATCGAAACATAGCATTTTTACCTCCATTCTGAGTTTTGCATCTTTAGTATGTGTTTATGCTTTGATTTTGTGTTAAGTCATTTCTTAATGCTTTTGCAGAATGATTTCAGCATGTTTGGTGCATTTTTTGAGTTTCTTTTTATAGGTCTATTAGAAGTGTCCCTAGAGGAGTATAGGTGAAGTGGATAGGCTACTGTAGTGTGTCTCAGAATGCCTCTAGTAGTTATTTCCTCACTATATCTCCACAGACCCCTGACCCACTAATGCAGAAGGTTTTCTCATGTCAGATGAAGTGTATGGGAGCTGGTTCTCAGTGGAAAGTGTATGTTTGGGTGGAGTATATCAAACTTTTTTGGTGTATCACCTTTTCCCTTTTTAGGTTAGGTTCTGTTTCTAGAATCTCTCTCTCTTTTCATCCCCCCATTTTTTCATTTTATTTGTTAGTATTAGGATAAACCAGGGCCTAAAAGATACATTAGAGGGAGTTATCCCTCATCTAGAGACTCTCCCCTCTAGCTTCATCGGTCCCATAGGCAAGAGGGGAGTTTTCGTGTTGTGTGTGGAAAGGCAGGAGCTCGGCCTCCTACCCTGAGTGCAAATCCACTGCGTCAATAGTTTTGGCACACTCAGTGAGACCAACTAGGATAGGTTTTGTCCAAAGATTTGAAGAATATTTTGTGTGTTCTTTAACCAACCATCCTTTGGAGGCTTTTGCATTAACACCAATGGTGACTCTGAGTTGAATCAGCTGGTTAAGCAGCCTGGTGCCATCAAAAATAAAATTTTTGTATGTATAATTCCTTTGCACAAAATCATGGACCTTGTATTCCTTTATATGACTATGATCAGACTCAAAATGTTCATAGAATCACCTCAATTATCTCTCTTAGTTGCCCTGCAATGATAAGGGAAGTGGCCCTAGAGATTGACAGATTAGATGAGCGATACAAATATCAGCAGGAGCTGATGTATAGAGAGGAGTGTTTGTTTAGGCAAGCTCAAGCCTTGAAATCCATGGAGGAGGAGGTAGAAAAATGAAGAAATCCATTTATTCAAGGTAGTCAGCCTTATGTGCCCCCTCTTATTTTGAATAAATCCCCCTCTTGTGCACCAAATCCTTTCTATCAGATAGCACTTGCTCACTCCATCTCATTTGATGCATCTGTTCTCAATCCCATGCACTTAGCTTTCCAACATCAAAGGGCATTAGAACAATCTCCCATGGAGATAAATCTTCTCAATTCCTTATATTATGAATCTTCCATTGGGGGGAATACCACGAGCCATCATATCCCTCTTCTAGAGACTCTTCTGGTGCATCAACAGTCTCTTCCTAACATTCCTCAACCTCCCCAAATCTTTCAACATGATGTGCAAATTCCAAGTTGGTGGAGGGAATGCCAAGAACCAGCCTAGAGCCTTGAAGAGGATGATGCTGGTGACCTCCAAGAAAGACACTTTTAGGACAATCTAGCCAAGAAAATTGAAGATTTAGAGGCTAGGATGAGACTGCTTCATGAAAGAGAGTTTGAACTTTTAGACCTTGTGGAGGAGCCCCAGACATTGGAGAAAACATAGTTGCTACATGTTCACAAGAGAAAAATTCCAATTCTGAGATCTTGAACTAGGGGAAAATAGTAGAATCATGGGACAGGAAGGAGGAGAAGGAAGGTTTTTCTCAAAACATTGAAGAAGATGAGGTTGCCCCTGCTCATGATGATACTGATGACCTCCAGGAAAGGTGCTTCCAAGAGGATATGGCCAGAAGAATTTTAGAGTTAGAATCTAGAGAGAGATTCCTCAGTGAATGCATGATGGACAGTTTGGACCCAATGGCACATTATATGTTTGAACACACCCCATCTACACATCCCCAAGAGAGCTATCGGGCCACACTTGATATAGATGAAGTGTTGATTGAATGGAAAGAGGAGAATCATTCAATTCTAGCTCAAGGATTGCCTCTTCTTCCACACAATTTTTCCACTTCACCCCTTCTCAAGGAGGAACCTATTCTAAAAGAGGTGAGTGAGGAGTAGCAGATCCAATCTATAGTTTCCCAAGGGGTTATCATGAGTGACAACAAAGGTAGAATCATCATTAATGCTTCTTGTGAAGACATCATCAGCAATGGAGAAGACTCAGGGCATGCATACCTGTAGCTATTCTAGCAATATGAAGAGGAACATAAGCATGGTAAGCTCTCTCCTCTTTTGTTTTATGAACTTCCTTGTTGCTTCGATGAGGAAGATGGTTATGCTGAGGAGCCTAAGTTGGAGGAGGATCAGGAGGATATCTTTGAACATCTAGAGACCCTGATCATCAAGGAGGAAAAGGAGAGGTCTATCTTCCTGGAGGAATGCCTTGAATAAGAAAGCTTTGAACAAAGAGGCAATGTTATGTGGGATGAGCAATCATTTTGTGATTCCATTTCAAACATCACAACAGTCACCCTTCTTCAAGAAGGCCAAGAGGGAGTAGAGGATGAGTCTAACAGAGTCTGTAATGAAACAAAAGGAAACGGGTCAGACCATGATGCACTACAAGGGAGCTATACATATCGAGGGGCTTATGGTGATGAGCCAACAACCACAAATTTCTTGGTGATATGCATCAGCTCGAAGGACTAGCATTAAACAATCCTCTAGGGATAAGAAGAATACATGTATATTGGAGGCATGTTTGAATTTGATCCACTTGGATACCAGCCAATCCAAGTGATAGGTAAGTGGAGTAGGTCACCAACTCTCTTTTTCATTTAGCTACTTTTTTGGCACCATAAGTCTTCTTGCCAGGAAGGGGACTTAAGAAATTTTTCCTTTTATCTAGGAGGGAGGTGAACATTCCTGGTTAGCTATATATAGTAGTTTGTTTCCAGTTTTCTTTCCTACTTTCCCTAAGTGTAGTTTGCACAGGTAGTGTTTTTAGCCTTGTGTGTTTCCCTTTGTGTGTGGGGTAAAAAGATTCATGTTTGTTTCTTGGATCTTTTGGGGCTATTGCCGATATTTGTTCAAGCTACATCTGACTCAGTGCCTAATGGACTACAAGGCAACTAGTCTTTAAGCATAGCAGGCATGCTTCCCTTGGGAGTTGCCAATTTATTAACCATTTTTTGCCCAATGAGCCAAAAAATTAGTCCCCTTCTTCCCTTGCCTTTTAGAGCCAATCAATTTCAGGTTGCATAAGTTCATCAACCTTGGTTCATGAACTAGTTCAACACTTCGGCTTTGGTTCAATTGGCTAGTTTAGCACTTGGTTTATTGGCAAAGTTCAACACACAGGTTCAATGTTTTAGTTCAAAGCCTTGGTTCAATTGGAAGTTCAATTGGCCTTGGTTCAAGCCTTAGTTCATCACTTCAATTCCATCACTTCAATTTTTAGCCTTGGTTAAATCTTTGAGTTCATCACTTTGGTTCAACAAAGAGTTCAATGACCTTGGCTCAACAGTCACTTGGACCATTGAACCATTGAACCAGTTCAATAGGTTGGTTCAACATTTTGGTTCAAAGGCTTTGGTTTAACAAGTGGTTCAAAGCAAATGGTTCAAAGTGAATGGTTCAACCACCTTTGGTTCAATCGGCTCAACGCGCAACATTAAACCATTAAACCAATTTTAGTTCAATGGGTTGGTTCAATGAGGTGCCCCAAAGCCAAAGGGCATGTGCCCTTGTGAAGGGTAGTCTAGGTTTAATAAGCCCTTGCAGAGGGCAAAGGCACTTCAAAGAGGCCACAAAGAAAGAAAGCCGTAAAAGGTAAGTTTTTTGAAATTTTGCTTAAAGCAATCGAAAGGTGCAATTCCTTCAGACTTTTTGTCTGAAGAAATTCCTTCAAAAAAAAGTTCAAATAAATTTAAAGCTGACCAATTACCATAGACTTTTTGTCTGTGGGGAAAAATCTTGAAGCAAAAATCCCGGGGAAGCCAAACGGCCAATTCCCGCAGACTTTTGCCCATGGGAAAAGTCTGAAACAAAGAAGAGACCCACCAAAGAGTCGAAGGACCCTGAAGGGTAGGTGCCCTTATAGGGTACTCTCAGCCAAAATAAAGGGGCACTTTCCAAAGGCTGAAGGGTCACCTTCCCTTTGGGAAGGTGCTAAGAAGGGAGTCCATAGAAAAGGGCAAAGCAGAAGAGCCCGAAGGAAATTGCCAAGGACGGTGATGTCCCGAAAGCTATCAACTTTAGGAAGGTGAACTAGCCATTAGCTTTCAAGTGATGATGGGTGTGCAAATGTCAAATTTAAGCCAATAAAAAATCTATTGGTTTTTAAATTTCTAAGTGCCAACCATAGAAGGAGCCAAAGGAATGTAGCGACCCACCTAGAGATAGCCCCAAGGGCTGAAGGAGCCAGAAAGAGACAAGGCAGGGAAAAGATAAAAGTGCCAAGTGTAGGAGCAGGTAGATAGTCCAAGTGGCAAAGGGAGGTGCCAATTCAATAAATTACTCCAGCAGGTGATACAGTGTCTATGAATTGACCATTAGAAGGCACAAATGGCCAACTGTGCGACCCATTTTTCTTCATTTCACATTTATGAGTAGACAAACCATGTGGGTGTCTGTAAGGAGCAGTCTTAGTTAATGGGGAAATGACGCAGCCTATGTCACAAAATGCTTGAAATTAGAGCTAGGGCTGATATAGCATTTATGTTTAAGCAGCCTGCTCTTCCCAATGACCAGAATGCACATGAGCCACTTAAAAAAAAAGGAGCACCAAAATCTTTCCTAGGAGGTGCCAAGTTCTCTTCCTCTTTCTATATATTGTAAACTTCTCTTTAGAGAAAGGATCTGCTCTCAGCCTTAAGGCAAAACTCTACCCAAAAATCTCTCAGGCTTGTAAGGCAGAGCTCTACCAGAATTTTACCTTGAATCAAAACATAGCATTTTTACCTCCATTCTGAGTTTTGCATCTTTAGTATGTGTCTATGCCTTGATTCTATGTTAATTCATTTTCTTAATGCTTTTTCAAAATGATTTCAGCATATCTGGTGCATTTCTTGAGTTTCCTTTTACAGGTCTATCAGAAGTGTCCCTAAAAGAGTATAGGTGAAGTGGATAGGCTGTTGCAGTGTGTCTCAAAATGCCTCTAGTAGTTATTTCCTCCTTATATCTCCACAGACCCCTGACCCACTGATGCAGAAGGTTTTCTCATGTCAGATGAAGTTTATGGGAGTTGGTTCTCAGTGGAAAGTGTATGTTTGAGTGAAGTAGATCAAACTTTTTTGGTGTATCACATTTTCCATTTTTAGGTTAGGTTCTATTTCTAGCATCTATCTCTCTCTTTTCATCACCCCCTTTTTTCATTTTATTTGTTAGCACTAGGAGAAACTAGGGCCTAAAAGATACATCAGAGGGAGCTAGCCCTCATCTAGAGACTCTCCCCTCCAGCTTCACCGGTCCCACAAGCGAGAGGGGAGTTTCCATGTTACATGTGGAAAGGCAAGAGCTCAACCTCCTGCCCTGGGCGTAAATCCACTACGTCAATAGTATCATCTATGCTTGGAAACCAAATAAAATTTTGAGAGGTCATACACTTGTTCTCACTAAGTTTTTGAAAGGCATTCTAAAAGACTATTTGAATGCATTAATTCTACTAGGCGCTTTCAAAAATAGTGATAAAGGATTGGGAACTATTTTTTTATTTCGTGACATTGGAAAATTTGAAATGGTGTTTCCTTACTTTTGAAATGAGAAATATGAATGTTTTTTTCAAAATTTAGTCCATTTTTTGGGAATGTATAATGTTTTATTGTTTTATTTATTTATATTTCTTTCTAGTGGCACTTCACATTTTGGGTCTTGACAAATACACTTTGGCATTTGTATTTTATATTTTATACTATGATAAATTAGTATTTTGGTAACTATGAATCTATTAATTGAATTTGACTGGTGGAACGTCCACTTTGAATTTTTTTGTTTCAAAATGGTCTTCATCTTTTCCATAGTCCATATATCCAGATTGCATTTTATGAATCATGAAAACCTCTTTGACTCTTCATTTTTTCAAATTAAACTTCACATTTTGCATCCTTCAAAATGGTCTTTGAGAAATGGTCTTCATAATTTATACATCTAAATTTACACTTTGTCTTTTGTGCATTACAAAAGACACTTTAGCATTCCCGTGTTTGTGAAAAGGTCTTTGAGGTTTACACCTCTGAATGTTCCAATCACATTTCAATATTTGTTTTTCAGCATTTACATATCAATAAATAGTATTATGCTTTTCAATTTTTCAAATTAAACTTTAGCCAAGCACCTGATATTGTTTCATTTGGCACAATATTGATGACTCAACTATGTGGAAGGATGACTAGTCCAAACAAAAGTCCCAAATAATGTGAGCACCCAATATTATGACACACATCACATTCTCAATAACTTGACTATGTGGGAGATTATGTTAATAATATAATAATAAAACATCAAGGAGGTGCCCAACACCTGAACACCCATGATCAACACATGAATGTACACAAATATGAGATAAACTTTGATAGTTGTGGGGATGTCACCTAATTTAGAGTAAATAAATATTTCATGATCCAATCAACTGCTGACATGTGGCATCCCAGTCATCCTAGGTGATTTAAATCACATATTGTCTGAGTGCCCGATTGATGTATGAATATTTTTTTAATAAATAAAATGCCCAAGCTTATTATCTATAAATGCATGGTTTATGGACCAGTTTAAATGGATGTATAAATTTGATTATAGATATTTGTAAGACCATGGGCCTTCTGACTATTTTGCACATTTAGATAGATGTGATTTATTTTTAATAAGTTCAACTGAGTTTTAATTGTTTTCAATTATTTTAAATAATTTGGAATTATTACAAATACATTAGAT